>JAOBRG010254315.1:2358-16542 GCA_027574985.1 Umimayanthus nakama | reverse complement strand
CCCTCCCTCCTTTGTTTCTTTTGTCCATCCTTCCTCCCTTCCTTCCTCCCTTCTTTCTTTATTCCTTCTTTTCTTCCTTCCATCCATTAACCCTTTCCTCCCTCCTTCCTTCTTTCTTTCTTTCCTTCCTTCCATCCATTAACCCTTTCCTCCTTCCTTTCTTCTTTCCGACCATCCTTTCCTCGCTCCCTCTTATCCTTTCTTCCTTTCCTCAATCCTTTCTCCCTTTCTTCCTTCCCTCTTTCCCTCCACCCTTTTCTTCCTCCCTCCTTTCTTTTTTCTTCCGTCCTTACCTCCATCCTTTTCTCCCTCCCTCTCTCCCTACTTCCTTCCTTCCTTCCTTCCTTCCTTTCTTTCTTTCTTTTTTCCTTCCTTCCTTCCTCTCTTTGTCTATCTATCTGTCTTTTTGTCTGTCTGTCTGTCTCTTGCTGTCTCTGTTTCTACATGTCTATGTCTCTATCTTTAAAAGCATTCATGAAATGCTTTGGTATCGTACCTTCATCGAAACGATCAACGTCGGGTTCTTCTCTGCTCTCAGGAGGAGCTGATCTTCTGTTTGATTTATCATCATCAATATCTTTACCATGTTCACCGTAGGCCATCACATTCTGTAGTTTTCTCTTGTCTTTCTCAGATATATATTCTAAAGCACACAAACAAACTGACTTAACAACAATTAGAATAAATATATTTTGCTCTCCTGACCTTAGCATATCTATCTTTAAATATCTTGTCTAAGGCCACTTGCCTGAATAAGCCCTTATGGTTGTTTACATGTTGCTTGTACTCGCTAATCTGTAAATTTATCATTTTTGTAGTTTCTCTCTTCTTAAATTTCTGATTGTTAATTAGTAATTTAAGTTGTTGTTGTAAATTGTACTTGAAAGAAATCCAGGGTCAAGTAACACACAAATGTTGTATGTCAGCTGTTAGACTAACATCAGAAGTTACATACTAAAAAAATCTTGTGTAACACTTTCAGATGTATGGTACATGAGAGCAAATGAATTTAATGTGCTGCATCAGGCACTCATCTGATTTTCCCAAGATCTGTTTTGAAGATTGTTTCTGAATGCTCAAAACTTTTTTTGAAGTGAAACTTCTCACTGAAAAAGATAAAGACAATAACAAATTGTGACAGCATTGGAAAGCAGATCATAGTCCACAGATGCAATTACAAGAAGTGATTCGATCATATTAATTGTATTTACTCAGAAAGTCTGTTTTATAATATATATTAAGATGCAGTATCATCTAGGTGAGGTATCATCTAGTGACTGCGTACCAGAATACTTGATGGAATTGATCATTCTAGTGAAAAACCTCTAGCTCACAAAAACACATGCATCTCATAATGGCTGCCATGAAGTTTTAAATTGTATTTATTAGCTAGAACTATATTTTACATAGAATGCCTTTATTGAATACTATTGCCAGAACTTGTCTGTTCCATATTTTATTTCACAAACTAAATTAATTTTTTTATTAAACAAAGTAAAACAAACAACAACACTGGTTACTATTCTAGCCTCACTTTCTTGGATTGTGACTTTTAGGCAGGCAAAACAGTGTGTGTTAATTATGTGAGAGTTTGAAGTCATTTTCATAGGTTTTTGCAAGAATCAAACTCCTGGCACATGGTCTTAAGTTTTTTCGATTTCTACGTGGTTTGCCTGATCTAAAGTCTCGCCTCCCTCTTCCATATATGGTAAACTACTGACAACTACACATTTGCAATTGTATACCCTATAAACCTACTGCCAGAAGCTGGAACAAAAGTGTCTGGCCCTTGCTTGGCTTTTTGCTCATCAATGGCATCTTTTCTTCTTTTGCCTCCACTGAGATGTCTTGCATTCATCACTTTGGGAGGTGGTTTTCTGTTGACTGCCGGTTGCCTTGGCGGTGTCCGACTTGAGGTAGGGTTAACATTTGTTGGAAGTGACTCTCCCTCTAGAGAAAGCAGAAATATACAGTAGTGAGTTTGTATGTACATGTATGACTAGTCAATTAACCTCCCCCCCACCCCCCTGGTGTTGAATAGAGATTTGTTACTTCATTACTTGATCCAGGATTAACAATTCTCTGGGAAGTGACTCGCCCAATAGAGAAGTAGAACTAAAGAATAGTTTCAAAGTTGGTTTGTTGTGTATTTTGTACACTAATGTATGCGATTAAATGTGGTATGTTGTTGAAGTGCTGTACTTTTAAATATACCACAAATAATACCTTTTCAGGATAAAAGTATCAAGGCCCAGAACTTGCCCAGAAGGCAATTTATGTTCATCCAGCTCGCTTGGTCTTAAATAAATCAAAGACATTTTTTTATCTATTATAGTATAAGTACTCTGTACTGGCAGTAAATCACTAAATGAGTAAAATGATTCAAATTAAGTTTAAAAATTAATTTAGTTGTGTACAACCAAAAATTATATATAGGATACGGACAACATCAAATTCGATCACGTGTGTCCAAGAATCAATGTTTGAGTAGTTTCGTGTACGTGAGTTATTATATTAGAAACCAATACGTTTTCAAACTTACTTTTCATGGACTCTTGAAGCTGTCTCCGCTGAAAATTTGTCAACTTTGACTCTTCCATCATCACTGAAACACATTGATACCATCATTAATTTATAAAATTAGACTAATAAAAGAATCCTCAAATAATAAAGACACTACCTTTCAGAAGTTGCTGAGTTTCCTTACTCACTGGAGCTTGTGTTGTGCTCCACAAACCTCCCCGTGCAACCGGCTGTCGATTAGACGCCATTTTGAAACTTGTTTTAGCAACCTCATGCGCCCGCACTCACTCGTACAGTCAAGACTATGACTATCTTGAACATGCGCACAAACGTTATTTGCAGAAATACAAAAAATATGGCGCGAAGTATAATTTGAAGAAGGGAATCATACAAAACCAGGAAGAAAAAGAGTGAGCAGGAATCTCAATCAAGATGTCTAAATGTAAGAAATCGTAGCTTGAATCAGAGTTAAAAATACTGTTTTTTCTACTTCTTAGTCGTTTCCAAACACTGAAACAGAAAATGAGAAATGTCAAACAAGAAATTATGAACATTTTATTTTAAAAGTTGTGAATGCTGCTATTTTATTTATGTGTGCTCACCAGCATTTGATAGTTCTTCTTTGCTGTTATATCCAGCGAGCAGCCGTCATGATCAGGCAGTAGAAACAAATATGACGATGACTCTATTACTCTGATTGGCCGAAAGTTGTATTTGGGTTGTTTTATGGAACTGATCAGCATAATAAACGATTATTGGAGCAACTGCAAAATACCCCGTCACTATATGTTCAGGAATTTACTGCGCACATTTTACTATAGAACGAGGAATTCACAGCAATGAATTAACTTAAATTAACACGAGTGGCCGGGTACTCTGCAAGAAAGCCAGGGTTTATGACATTTATCCCCTGCCACTACTGAACAATTGGAGTTTGTGCCAGCTATTGTTTCATTTTGCAAAATATCCTTCGCCCAGGTGCTTGAATTTCCATGTCACCTAGTTTGTATAGACTACTTAACTTATGATTAATGGGACAGTGTAAAGTAAGCAATTATTAAGTTATAGTTAGTATAATTTCTTTTGTGTTATACTACTTTAATCAATCTGAAATATTAATGAATAAAGTGTAAAAGAAAAGTTTTCAAAAAGTTTTTAAAAGTTATGTTGGAGCTGTAATCAAAATGAAGTGTCTATCCTTGATTGTCATGACCTAGAAAAGCAATATATTTTGGAACTGTCTGTGTTACATGTTTACATGTAATCCATGTTTTTCAATAGAGAGGTTTTATGGTGTTTTTGTTTTGTTTATGAACAGTATGGCAACATCCATATGTAAACGTCACCAAACACTATGGCATTGGGGAGTGGAAAAAGTGTACAAAAGAAGGAGATGTTTCAACTATTATGGTGAGTTCAACAGCAGCACAGTTGGTAAGATCTCTGACTATAAACCACGAGGTTAAGTTCTAAGCCCCAGCATGACCGAGGGTTCAAACTGCAGCTGTCTTATGCCACACCAGTCACTGACTTGGGCTTTTAGCGATTTGTGTAGTTTCCTAAAATACTTTCTCAGGGACTCAAAAGAGTTTTTCAGTTATTGAAGAAATTAGTCTGAGTAATCCAGGGTTCATACTGTCATGAAAAGTCATGGAATTTGAAAATGCATTTTCCAGGCCTGGAAAAGTCATGGATTTTAGGGAAAATGGCCAAGGTCATGGAAAAGTCATGGAGTTTCATTTTTTGGTCCCAAGATTTTGTGCTAATGGAAATCTTGAGAAGTTTTCCTAGTCACCAAGCAAAAACATGCCCCCAAAATGCTGAATTTTCAGCATTTCTGAGTCATGGAAAATTTCAGTTGGTCATAAAAAAGTCATGGAAAAGTCATTGAATTTTATTGCCCAATTTCTGTATGAACCCTGTAATCCCAGTTGTGTGGTTAAGGACTGGGAACATGGGAGAGACTGTTATGGAAATTTGAAGTCGTCAAACTGCTGGAAATGCATTAAAATTGTCAATCCTACCATCACTATGTTGGTTTTGTAATAATAATAATAATAATAATAATAACAATAATCTTTATTTCTCAGGATAAAAGGTACATATCCTAAGTAACAATTCTATACATATAAAAATGATTACAATTCTATAAATACAATGTGAAAAAAAATATATTTTAGCTTAAAACTAACTACTACACTTTAAAAAAAAACTTTAAAAACTACTACTATACTGTTGCTGAAGGCGTTCTTAAATCTATCAGTTTGAATTCTCGGATGGGCAAAGAGTGTAGAGTACCAACACTCTTTGCCCTTTGTATCATTTCAAATCTTTCACAATCCCATCAGGTGGACCTTTTTGGCTACGGAGAGGGGGGGGGAGGGGGGGTGCATGCTATTTACTCCAGTCTGGTTGATGGGTAGAGAACTCAAACTGGGGACCTCTGGGTTGCGAGTTGGTACTCTACACTCTTTGGCTATGCTCCCCCTCTCCTGAATGTGTTTGCTTCCAGTTATTATAACATCAAAATTCTTTTAGCCATATCCTTAAATATAAAGACTTTAAGTTTAATCACTAGATAACAAGTTGAAGAAATTGAACTTTATGCAGGTGCATTTGTTTTTAATCACTTGCTTGGGATAGGACAAAACCACAAAAGGAACTGTCTACCGGATCACTGGTTCAATCCCTGCTGGTAACTACATCCAGTTTCCTCACACTAGTACCCAGTCCCTGGGTTTGACAGGCCGCTATCTGTATCTGCTGTTTCGCCCAATACCATCAAAGTTCTTTGTGGTTCATGTTGATGTGGCTACAGATGATGGACTAGCTGTGAGGATCTCCTTCTCCAACTTGTTTAAAGAGTTCAAATCTACAGCAACATGGCTCCAGTTTCCATTTGTTTCTAATCCCTCCCCTGGCTCAGTTGATGCTGCTATAACTGGGGAAACTCCATTTAGTAGTAAGTACAGAGTACATTTACATGTGAGCATGCTGTCACAGCTCTTGCAATGTCATTTAAAACAACAATTTTCTTTGTTAATTAATAATGAAAGTGATTTAAACCACGTAAGGATGTAGTAGAAATTTTATCATCTACATCTACATAATTACATAGCAAAGGTTGCCCATCTCACCACGGTGTGCTGGTGGGTGTGTAATCAAATAAGTTAAACTGTTTTATAAAACATTTGCTGTAAAAGGTGCAGTAACAAAAATATCAGCAAGAAGAAGAAAAACTAATTTTATAATTATATAAGGAAATGTTTTGAATGTCAATCATTAAAATGTGCCTGTAGGGCCAGTTTAAATGGGGCCTCTGGTTTAATGTGGCGAGTGTTTGGCGGTAGTTTATTATAATCTGTTATGGTTCTTGGGAAAAACTGTTTTTGTAGGTGTCCCCTTTAGCTGCTGGGTTCATAATTGTTGCCTGTGATCTTGTGTTATAGCGGTGTGTTGGTAAACTAAGATGTGGAGGGATTGCAGCTCCCGGATTTCTGCCATGTAGAAATGCATAGATGCATACTTCATAGTTTTTGAAACCCAAACCACTGCTACCGGAACTACTATATCTATGACAACCAAAGGATTACTGTTTTCAGGAGGGGGGCAAAAGCCACAGTTTTGAAAAAAGTGGTTACAAAATGGCACCTGTATTCCAATAGACCTTGTACAAACTATTTCTTAATTTGTTTACGAGGTGGGGGGGGGGGTGGGGTGGCAAGAAAACCTTAAATTAATAGATACTTCTAGTAGCATTTACATGTTACCCTTAAAAATTATCAAACGAGAAAACTTAAACAGTTATCTGCGAGGTAAACCACAATTTTTTAATGCATCTGATTTAGAATCCACTTCTCACACTCTCTGCAATTGTTGATCTCGTCAGGTTTGGTTGGAATTGCTCCTCAGTCGTCTCGGTGGACCCTTCTGGTTTTAGACTTCAACTACATCTTGTCCATCTTCCTCAATCGCAAGTACTCCCATCTGAAGAACATCCGGCTGTGTGCTAACATGTTTCTCAAGGGCCTCTTCACAAGCAATATGGACTACAAACCTGGGGTCTCTGCTGCCGAGGCCAGGAAACTGGGGCTGCTTGGAGCTGGTATTAGCCCTCTGCCCAGGGAAATGTCATTCCATCTTGCCAAAGGTGCAGACTGGCATGACGCCTATGATTACATCAAGTTCCCTGCTGACGCTAAGCAGTCACAGTTTGGAGTTATGACAAACTTTCAGAGGAAAAGAGGCCATGTCCTGCCACAAGGTTGGATCTTATTTAACTGGAGCTCACCCTGTTGTTATGTGTGTAGTCAGTGTTTAGTTCATGATCAGTGTGCAAACTAAAATCAATTTGTATTGACTTATCATTTTACAGGCACCACTAGCAAAACTGCTAGTGACACTAAAGAGAACAGAGCTTATCACCCTACCTCTGATACTAAGGTATGTATGATTCTTTTTAAAAAAAAGTATTTTTTGGTATAGGCAGAGGTGTAAGTTAGGTTGATCTGCATTGTCAACTGCTGGCAAAAGATCTAAATAAAACTTTGAAACAGTTTTCCTTTTAAAACCCAGGAAGTTTCTTTCTCGTTGAGATGGTACATGTGCATGTGCATGTGAATAATTGCTTAAGCAAGCTTCCAGCATTTCTCTTTAGTTACATTAATTCCCAAACATGCTGTGTGACGTATTTCTGAACTCTCCTACGTGTAAACTGTCTCTATAGTTCGTTACTGTATAAAAGGTTGGGAGTTTCATCTTAGATTACATGCTGTGTATGATCATTTACTTTATTCTCATTTTAACCAAGTACACATACATACATATATACGCTCTGAAAAGTTTTACTTTTTTTGTGTCTATTTTTGTGATATAACAGGACATCTGATCTTTGAAAATTTAGCTGCATAACTCCGCCACCCCGGCCAATCAGAGCGCTGTTCTGTTTGCTTTATTTTTTAATTAACAATACATTCCAATAACTGGAATAAGTGCGTTGCATGCCTTTTGTTTGTAAGTAGGTTCAGAAAGATAATGCAAACAACTAAAAGTTCTTTCCATTATTTAACACTGCTACAGTCCAGGCAAGCAGTCGCTTCAAGAGTTGCCCTTGTGGACAGGTTGGACCCGCAGAAACAGTTGAAGTCAAAGAAGGTTTGTGCTTGTATAGATTGAAAAGAACATAAAATAATTGGGAAGCCTTGTCGGATGATTTTTTGCAAATTGAACCTCCGCTGTAATAGTTAAATTCAATTTCCCCGTGGTTGACGCAGTTGGTAAGATATCTGACTGCCAACAACAAGGTCCCACGTTCAATTCCCGCTCTGGTCTCAGAGCAAATTTAATTTATTTAAATAAATACATTTTTCTTTCTAGTCCGGTCTATTTAGTCAGTACTTTTTAAATAGACCGGATGAGTTCCTCCGAACTAGTTCTGGCCAGAACGACTCAGCTCATTAATTAGAGCCACTCGGTTTTCGCGCTCCGGTCGGCAAAAGCTTGGGAATTTGTAGAGTTGTGAGCAGGAAAATGTAAACGCGCATCTTGGATCTCATTTCCATTTAAACTGTCAAATGTGAATCAGTTCTTTAGACAGCCCAGAAGAGACAGATGGAAAGCGACATGAGTTGTTATCATTGTGAATGGATAGTCTGCATTTGCAAAGCAATTCTTTGCGAGATTGGCAACCTTTGCCGAGTATTCTACTTCTACTTTATTAACTGATAAAACTTTACAGCATCACATCAGTATAAAAATGATAAGTATAAATTATAAGTATGAAAAATATAACATAATTTTTCAAGGAGATAAAATTTAAAAAGTTAAGAAATTAAAAAATTTTTTTAAAAACCATTTGCCCTTCTGTTTCATATGAGTGATTAGCTCTCCTTTGAATTTGGTGGAGTCCTTAATATCTACAAGAGCCCTCGGTAGCTTATTCCAATAATTTATTCCCCATGGGAAGAAGCTATTTGCAGGTATTGATAAAGAGCTGGATGAATTTCTTTTATGTATGTGTTTTTACACCCTATTTTAGCGCCACCACGTTATTGCTACCACCTTGCCATCCATCGGTTTGGGACGAACAGATGGAGCTGATGATCAAGCAAGACAGCACGACGTGCATGTGTTTGCGCATCCACGCAGACAACGGAGTGTCCAGCACAAGAAAGACCACGTCGATGAAGTACGCACTCATCCCCCAGATGGTATTTCCACATACTGTGTAAGAAGAAAATTTTGAAGAAGTTGTTTCTGCAGGGTTTTAGCCAAATTGCAAAAAGTATTCATGCCGAAAAGAGCTCCATAAATGTTTTTCCGCAAAAATCAATTACTAGTTTTCAACAATTTAAAAACGTCACTTGCACCTACATGTGAAATTTCAAATAATCCAAGAATCTCAAGGGCGAAACCAGATGAGCTTTCTCCGCCCCCTCGCATAGAATCAGATCTTTCGATACCTCCAGTGGTCGCCCGTATCGGCCACAAAAGCATCGAAAACAAAAACGAGTGATAACTTAAACTTTAGCCTTTTGCCTGAACTTCATTGGCAATTTTGTCCTCTTTCCCGTTACATAAAAATGCGTCAATCCGTAAAAATAAGATCCGGTCAAAATTTTAGTTATCACAATCCGCATAAAAAATTTCCTGCAAAACACAAAAATTTGTCCAATTGCAAAAGGCAGAAGTCAATTCCTGCAAAATGTTTTTCTTACACAGTAGTATGAGAAATGAGTACAAATTTTTAATGTAGTCTTGATCGGTTAATAGCCGGGTTCGCACTCGATGTTCAGTTTAAACCAACAAAACTAACGTCTACATTAGTCATTGGTTGAGTGTAGAATTACGTTAGAAGGTTTTTTTAACATTAAGAGACGTTTACATAGTCAGTAATCACATGGTTCGTGCAGATTTTGATTACTGGAAAAAGTCTTGAAATTCAAAGATTGTTTTTCAGTCTCCCGCTTGGGTGTGGGAAAGTCTGGATTTATTTGGTTGAACTCGCAGTTGGTAAGGCTGTGCGTGTGAAAACCCAGGTGACTGGCTGAGTTTTTGAAGTGAGGCCGGCCTAAGTGATGCACACTTTGGGCAGTGGAAGGATTTCTATTACATTACAGATGAGTCCGGAGAAAGCACGTAGTTGTTCGTTTGGGAAAGTACTGAATTTTTTTCCCAAAATGTCTCTACGAACACCGTAATCAATAAGATCAACATTTTTTGGTTGAAATTATTAGAAGCAGATCTAAAAAGTTGTAAAATGGATCCGATCCGATCACAAATTTGGAAACGAGGCAGCATATGGGCTTTGTTCATCCAAATTTTAATATAAAATATTTTAAAAATGCCGACTAACGGAGTCGGAGCAATCAGCCCCTCCTCTAAATCAACCCCTGCTTATCGATTCCAGGTGTAGAACCAGTGAAATAAGGCATCAACCTTAGAATAAATCATTATTACACCAGTGCTTTCCCATTTGATTCCCAAAGTTCTTAGACTGTTAAAGAGCCCTTTCGCCCTACAAGAACTGGCTGAAGACACTTAACTTGGAATTTATTGCTGGTTTGTGTTTCATCCGGGTAAAATAGGAGATGCTATCTAAAAGTCGGATGCTTTTTAACAAAACAATACTTACCCTTTAACATTAACGTACGTTCTTGTGTCTTCCGATTCCATTTACAGACTTTATTTTACTAATGTTGGTTCCTGATTTTAATATTAATGAAAAGAGGGAGTTGTGGTGCATACAGTTTTAGTTTGCCCAGGTTGCAAAAGTTGTTGTTATTGCTTGTTTCTTATTCTAGCTCGAAGGGTTGGAAGGACCACGTCTGACTGCTAAAGCAATGTCAACGAACTTAAAGGTACAGTAGTTAGATAGATTACTTTGAGGTTTTCCGTAAAGTTTTTTAGACCAGACAGTGATACCAAGCCGCTCTTTCGTTTTCGAACCATACGCTGTAACGTTATTTTCAGTATTTATTTTATAAGGGAAGTACTCAGTTCTGGTTTAGATTCGTTAGAAGTGACACTATGGTAGATTTCTGCTTGTGGTGAAAACCCAAATGCTAAAACCTAGGAATGCTTAATTTAGCAGCTTCTTATACAGTATGATACCTAAGAAAATTTAAAGTGTTCGGTTCAGTTATAAAAAGGTTAACATACTTCCTCACAATTACTCGAAAGTCGTTTGGCACTGCTTCTTTCTAGTAGCTATCAAGTTTCATTTCATGCCTGCTTCGATGATGTTCTTGTCTAAATCTAATGGAATTTTAGAAACTACGTTTCCCATAAGATTCCGTTTCAGGTTCACACTAGCCCTTTTAAAAACAAAGATCTCGCAAACTGCCGGGTCCAGAAACATTAGGTTCTTAACTTTAGTGGATCTTCTTAAGAGCAGGTTTTGTTTTTTAGAAAGTTATCTGTTCAACGTTTGAAGCACTTTGGATAGGTTTCATTCCACCAATGGAAATGCAGCAGTAACCAGTTTATCTTCCCATCCGGTTTTCACTAGGAAGATACACGGTTTTGATTGCAGTTCCTGATCACTCCATATTCCACATTAAGCACTTTTTAAGTTAATATTGGCTCTGCAAAATTTATGGTAATGATGATGAAAATGATGATGAAGATGATGATGATAAAATATTTTTTAAATAGGGTGTCTCGTTCAGTACGAAAACTGCTATCTGAAGGAATCCTGTATCTAGAGACTACAGATACTATTTACACGCATATAAATGTATTTCTAAAAGTTTCAAGAACCAATCTTCGGCAACATTCCTTAATTTATCAAGGTCCCTTGATTTTTAATTCCTTGAAAAAGGAATTGAAACAAAGTGTTTCATATTCCTTTTTCACAAAAAAACGTAATCATTTTTGATTTCTGAATAATGTTGAAATATAACACATCGTGTCACATATCGATCTCAGTACATACAGCTATTATGAAAAGAGGAGGTCTGATATCCTCATATAAGCCTAACAGCTTCTAATCAGACATCCTCGCCATACAATATATCTAAGCTTTACACCGATTACCTGTATACTTATTTATCTTTGGCAAGTAAACTGAAACTGAAACTGTTTCTAAATTATTTACATTATCTATATGAGATAGTAAGTATGCAATAAATGCGTTTTTTTAAAATGATCTTTTAAAAAAATAGACAATGAATTGGTATATAATGGCGAGTCTTTGAAAATATGTAAATTGTATTTTTGTTGCTGCCTTTCAGAGTCTCCAACCTGACCCAATCCTGTCGTTGAGACGAATTGTTGGATTTGGAGGAGCGACCTATAGAGATGTGAGCTTTATTCTACGTCAATTTTTTCCTTAAGTTGTTGTCCCATTTGATACACGGTCTTGCATTGTTTCGTTGTCTTGTACTGAGTTTGCTTACATGTATTACAACATAATTGTTTTGTATTGTATTTTATTGTATTGTGCTGTGTTGTGTTGTGTTCTGTTGTATTGCACTGCATTGTATTTTACTGTATTATGAACTCGGATACGACCAATGTGACAATATATTTAAATCGAGACAGCTATATTTGATTAGTGGTAGGAGAAAAGAAGCGGGGAAAGTTCCTTTTAAACTTTGGTAAAAAATTTTACTCAGTATTCTTTGAAATCCAAGTTTTAGATGAGGATTTGAAAGATAAGCAGTGAGAAATCGCGTGCACATTGTGTGATATCACGTGAAAGAAAAACCCATTTTAGTGCTTTGGCCAAGGATAAATCGACAATAACAAAAGCAAACATATAATCAAACAACACACACAATTACGTCTGCCAAATTGGTAAGAAACGAACAGTGTCCAAAGTGGGTGTTCGCCGTACCACAGTTAATGTTAAAACACGAATATAAGAAATATTGTACATTATCGATTAACAAAAAAATACTTACAAAATAATTCTATGGGTTAAAGGTACACTATCTGCAGACGGATTATTCATTAAGCACAGTACAAGGACGATCGGGTGCAGTAGAATCCATTGCTGACAATCCACGATAATATTCCTCTATTTTGTCTGTATTCTTGTCTTTTCAAGTCTGTTTTAGTTCTTACTTCCTCAGCTCTTGTTTTACTTTTCAATATAATCTTCAGCAGACAAGGTCATTCTGCAGCTAGGTGTCATAAAGTTTCGTCACAATTGAAAACACAACCGCACTCGGACACACACAAAGAATTGGCTCCCCTTTGTTCAGTTCAAAATGCAGTTGGCAAATACTTACGTACGTCACTGATCGGTTAGGCCCTATGGACAAAGAACGGAGCCTGTATAGTGTATCCTTGTCATGCGGTGATAGTGTCTATGGAGGTTGGCACTGGGGAACAACAGTTCTTCATGGGACACACGGACAAGGTAGAGTGTCACACTAAAGCTATTCACATAGAGTTTTAAATTTTATTTTCTTATCAACACTGATGTCTGTACAGTAACTGTGTTCACATGGTGGATGGCTGCTCCTAAAAACTCTGCAAATGGTAAAGGATTTGATGGAGCCAAAAGCAAGAGTTGTTTCTAGGTACTGTATCTTACAGTTACTGACTTGCATTTCGTTTTACTAACAAGCATCAGAGCTGTCTGTACAGCTTTAATTGAAGTTAATTGTACACGATGATGTTTACTTTTATTGATCAGATGTTTCCATCGCCTAAATGCTTAAGAGACCCATTTCCAAAATAGGTAAGGAGTGTGTTTTGGAAAATGGAAATATATTTTTGTGTAGATCAGCATTCAAAAACAAAATTTATTCTTTAACAATCACCCAAATTCGGATTTTGTGTTTCACGCAATGTTAGTACTTCTGGATATTCATCAATTGTTTAGGTCTCCGCGTTGGCCCTCGATGGCACTACGAGCACTTTGGCCTCAGCGCAGTTGGGATCGCCATCTGTCGTCCGCATCTGGAAATTCGCTACAAGAAAGTGTGTGGCCATGTTTAGGGCTCCAGTTCAAGGCATTCACTGTTTGAGGTATTAACTTTACCCACATTATATCTCATTCAAACCATGGCGTGTTACTAGTTTATCGATAGTGTTAACTAAAAGTTTGCGTTTTTCTATCTTAACTATGGTTACGTGGTTGTGATCCTTTTTTATTTCCAACAATAAAGTGTACAAGACAAGCATACATGCATGTTTGGTTGCGCACCTAAATTGCTTCGCATCGTGGATTTGTTCCAGCTTACCTTTCCCCACAAGAAAAGTTCGTGAGCCCAAGGTTTCGTTATTGCTCCAATGGCAAACGATTTACTACTATTATGATTCGAATTTCCTCGTTTCTGATGGTTGCAACTAAAACGCTTGTTTGTCTCCTTGATGTGAGAGTGCTTTTCATCTAACATCATTTGATAATCAGGGATTTTTCTTATTCCCCTACCTTTTCATCTACCAATTCTAACGGTTTTTGCCTTGGTATTTTGGTTTGTTCTGTTAGCTTGTCCCACAAGGGCCACATCCTCTGTGGGGTTGGAAAGGACAATCACAACAAACAGGTACTTACTCTTGTTAAGATAACCAGTTGAGGTGTTCAACTGCACACCATTGCAGTTGGTTAGAAAGAGGCTATAAGAACGAAAAGCGACCGGGTTACCACATACAAATATATTGTAGAAACACTGGTAAGATATAAAAAATTAGCCTTATTGGTTGCTG
>JAOBRG010254204.1:0-16544 GCA_027574985.1 Umimayanthus nakama | reverse complement strand
TATGGAGGCACTGGTGCAGGTGTTGGTTTAATTGGAGGTTCAATTGGAGGTTCTTGTACAGGTGGTGTGTGACGTGGAGGTTCTGATACAGGTGGTGTGTGACGTGGAGGTTCTGATACAGGTGGTGTGTGACGTGGAGGTTCTGATATAGGTGGTGGGTGACGTGGAGGTTCTCGTACAGGTGGTGTGTGACGTGGAGGTTCTGGTGCAGGTGGTGTGTGACGTGGAGGTTCCTTCACAGGAGATGTGTGACGTGGAGGTTCTGATACAGATGGTTTGTGACGTGGAGTTTGTTCTACAGGTGGTATGTGAGGTGGTGGTGGGTGACGCGGAGTTACTTGTGCCTGTTTTGGCTCAATTGGTGGTTCATTTGGAGGTTCTGATACAGTTTGTTGGTTATGTGGAGGTTCTGGTGCTGGTGCCAGCTCAATCGTATGTTGTGGAGAGGGTGTCGGCCTTATGGTACGTTCTGGTGCTGTTGTTAGTTCAGCCGGAGGTTCTAGTGTGGGTGTCGGCTCGGTTTGAAGTTCTGCTGCTGGTGTTGGGTCCATTGGTCTTTCCAATATATGTGGTTTGTGGACTAGGGCGACAGGTTTCAGCGGTTTGTGGATGTGGGCTAAAAGGTCTTGTTGGTTTGATCTTACACCGACCTTTGAGAAACACGTTTTGGCGGCAAGACTTTGAATTTCATCAGAGGAAATTCCAAGACACCGAAATGATCGAAAAAGGTTTTGAATTGAAGTTTGGAAATCATGTGTTGAAAGTTTACCAGACGGTACATGGGCAAATCTTTGATTTCTAAATTGTCTGAGTTCCTCAATGGCTCCACGGACTATAGGACTTAGACCTACAATGCTGTCCGAGTAGAGTATAGCGTAAAACAGCATAGTGCATTCCCACCCTGCCCTGTCTCCTTGCATCATTGTGCTTAAGAGTTTTTTGTTTTTCACTTTGTTGTAGGGGGACTCCATATTATAGAAGTCTTTTCCGTTCTGCGCAGTGTCCTTCCACAGTCCAAGCGTGTGCTGGTATCTGTTGTCCCATTCCTGTTTAAAAATTTCTCTTAATTTTTCTGGGAGAATATTTGAGGCGATGTGGCACACTGTGAAGTAGTTCAGTTCGTCTTCAGTGTACATGATTCTGTAAAACAACCTTACGCAGAAGTGAATTTCCGTTCTGGTATCTTACTGAAAAAAAAGCGATTGAAACAACAATTACATCGTTTCCCGTCTAAAACGGTTTCTATGCTCTGTGTAAATAGTATACAGGAATCAGAAAATGGCTGCTGAAGCATGTAAGTAGTTTCATGCAGTTCAGTTAATAGATACTGTTTAAAAACCACTAAAACTACGTAGAATAGCTAACCTTAACCGAATTTAAGCCAATTCGGGTATTTTTTCAGTGATGGGTCATCAAATGACATGGTAGAGCTAAACTCAAATTCTTTGACAAGATTTTCCCCGTCAGTTCTAAAGGGTATCAGACGTAGCTTTGGGGCAGCTTTTAATTTTCGCTGGAGTTGAAGCTTAACAAATTTAAAATATTCAACAACAAGTTGATCCGGTACAAAAGGCCATGCTACCGCTTCCCCAGCACCTCCAAGCTCAATAATTCACAATTCAGACTTTGAAAGGAAGACAAACTTTGGTGCCCGTTCGTGCGAGTCTTCTCCTGAAACGTTGAGTTTTAAAGAATGGAGTTTTTTGTTTGTAAAAATAAATAAGTATTAAAGGATAGTGATTGTGTGATGACTGCTAGCGGTGTTTTGTAACTTTAGGCCATCTTGACAGGTCCCACTTCGATACTCTGCCTTCAAGTTTTTGCAACAAGTGAGAAACCAATGGAGCGGAGAACGAAAGAGAGGCTCAGGAAGGTTGAATGCAAAGTGAAAGTGTTCATAATGGTCTGACTAGTTCCTTTGGCAGCAGAGTCTCCTGTTTGAGACACAGCTCAGGAATTTTGCGCGTAAATTACGTTTGAGGTTGTTCGCACACCCTTGTATCTGTTCTTCCAACGAGAATGCGAGTAGAATCCGACTGAGTAAGCCAAATCTATCAGCAAAGCGTGCGGTGAAAACCTTATTCCAGGAATTTTAGCATTACATTACCTTGCTGTTTAATTATAACTTGGCTAAGAACTCTTTCCATTGGAGTTTGCGTTCGGTAAACGAGTGCTATCAAAGTGGAACTTTCAACCTAACAGTGGACGAAAATCAAGACGCCAAGGCGACGAGTTTAAACGCAAGCATTGGTCAGTTTCGGATTTGCGTTTCCAGTTTTCACAATTGGTTTAATGTGATTTGTTTGCTTCTTTATGAGTAATCAGTATTTGTTTTCCAGGTATTTGTGTCTCGTGTTGTTATTGCGCTCATTGTGTCTGTGTTTCCGACCAAATATTTGGATTAATCCAATGTAATTCGGCTTCCTAGCCCCCTTAACTTTATTGCTCTGTTATTATTTTGGCAAACAAGTTTAACCTTAAATTATTTGTTCCGTCTATTTACACCTGTATTTCTTTGTTGTTGCAGTCAAAAGAGATCGTAACGGGATAAATTGAGTGTTGCCATTTGTGCTGGTCAGGTATTAAATGTCGGACTCGATCACTGCAGTTCCGGTTAACTCTTCAAATCACTGAAATGCGGTATGATACCTCTTAATATTATTTATGGATTACTGCTTATCTGAGATCAAGTTTGAATGTTTCTAGAAGCAGTTTTCCACCAAAATGAAAGCTTTACTACTCTATGGCTATTTTCAATCTGTCATACTGGCCTTCGAATTCATGTAGTGACAGCAAACTGTATATATGACGTCAGCGTAAAAAACACCGTATTTCTCACCACATGTACTAGTTCGGTACTGTAAATGTAAACATGACGAAACCTAACGGAGAGCATGGAGAAAACGGGATAAATTCAAACTTTTGTAACTAAGTAGTTACACTTCTAAAGATTACTATTAGATTCGAATCGTTAAATCAAAAATTTGACCCACAAAAGCTAATTCTACTACTTCAAAAAAGTTGGCCAACAAATACTTTCTTCATCGAGATACAAAATGCAGTACTACTTATGGCTGAAACTATTTCATGTGACAAAATCTTACTTGTAAGAGTCTTTCTGGTTAGCCTAAATCCCACTGGCATAAGCGCAGTTGTCAATCTCCTTCCGAGGTAATGCTACGTTTGAATAACCAAGAACAATTTTTTATGGTACAGGAACTATTCCTTTGTTTTGATGTTTTTCCTGTTTGTTTCTAACTGCGCTCTATTTTGGTACACAAGACGCACGATATATCAAATTAACTCTTTGGCCTGCAGCTTCTTACATTCTTTAATGACAGTATAATTTATCAAACACCTCTATATTTTCTAGATTCCGTACCGACATCTTAAATTGAAATACTTGTTAATACAATGTAAAACAAAGGCTTTGTCAGTTTGACTTTCAAATGATGTTGAAAACACATTCCACAGCAAATGTTGCCTTATTTTCGAATATAAATGATGCTTTTGAAGCCGTTAACGAAAGCATTGATCCTGATACTATAGCCAACCATAGTTTCGAAATCCTCGCTCAGTTAGAATTCTAAACTTTCTAATAAACTTGTTGTTTCTAAACGTGAACTTTAAAAAAGCAGTTAAAGCACGTAATGTCGTAAAACAGGAACTGGATAAGCACTGGCTTCAAAACCACCACTTTCACGTATAATGGTTAAAAGAAGTTTTAGTTGGCGCTTGTATCAGTAATATTTCCTACAAAGGAAGCTTCTTATTACGTTCTATCTCTAGGCAACTGGAAATGAAATAGAAGGTTTCCCCTCTTGAGTCTGTTCTGACGAAGGGCAAAAGCTAGAAACGTCAACCCCACACCAAAAACATACATGTCAATCTTTGCTGATCAAAACTCGATTACCTTTTGAGTTTAGTTGATCAAAGTTGGATGCCTGGTATCATTGAGTTACATAAGACGATCTTTACCAATTAAAGTTTAAAACTGGACTAAATCAGAATAGTTCATCAGTTCGAACATGAACTTTTACTAAAAGGATTTTTTTCTTGATCAAGGCTTCCACAAAGTTGGTCATTCATAGTTAACATTTGTCTACTTGGTCTACTAAACAAAACAAATTATGAAAACGAAGTCGTGTTCCGCTGTTCGAGTTCTTTTTCTGTTATCACGAAAAACAGTTTTAACTGGATAGTTATGTCAAAAGCCATTAGAGGTAACGGGAAGTTGAAACAATCCTAGCATTCTTCAACTTCTTCAGTATTTAATTATGTTAAGTGTTTCAGATTTGAAGTAAACGTTATGACGACAGAGATTTCCTAGACCAATACTGAAATTTGCAGGTGAAGCGATCCGTTCACTCGGTTTATCTGCAGAAATATTGAAGTCGATGTGAAATACACATACTTAGAAACAGTGAGTTAAAACGAAGTATTGTCTGACAGCGTATTTCTATTCATAGCATACATCTTATAAATGTAAGATGGTTTGAGCAAAGTTAGAATTCTGAAGGCTTTTGGTGTTTTGTTTTGTTTCTTTAACTGTGTTTAGAGCTTTGCTTGCCTTTGCTAGCTTTGTTGGTTTCCCATTTCCGCACTGGTTTTTAAATATAAGCTGCATTATTTCATTAAAAAAAGTGGATAGTTTTTAAAATAACTTAACTGTTTGAATAGATCGCTAATAATTTTAAGATTTGAAAAAAGTGGTAATCAAAGAAGAGCTTGTACACCCTGTGGCTGTGAACTTAAAACACTATGTTATCAAATGGAGAGGCTTTGTAGTGATTTTTGGGATGAGTTTGTTTCCCCAAGCCGTTTAAGACCATAAACTAGCCGTAATGTGTTTAAGATTGTGACTAGTCATAATTTCGAAATATTTTAGATGTTAGCTAGAGGGTAACATTTTTTCCATTGTTTGCATGTTCTATGAGCCAAAATAAAATCTGCTGAAGTGAAAAACACAAGTGATATGTATCGTGGATGAACTGTGACTGAGAAAAAATAAACAGTGTGGAACTTTGGTGAAAAGCAACAGTCCAGCCATTAGAACAGGTGAACCCATCAGAAACGTGTAGCTAACTTGGATTAGAAGCTCTTTATTCCATTTCATACACCTTGTTTTAACTTGTTGATGTCGAACAACACACATTACTCATTAGGAATGTGTTTAATATACATTATTGTTTACTTTTCAATTACAGTTTCAAGCCCAAGCTCTTTTTCATTCTTGATACGGTAAACGAGACGCGTTAAATTGGTTCATCTGCCAGACATCGGCTTGGAACTATAGTTTATACTCACAAAATTTTGTAACTTTGGTTTGTGGCGACACATTTAGAATAGATTGCTTCTTATACACGCTTTTTATAAGAACCAGTAAATTTTGGCCGAGCCTCGTTGTTCTTAGCTTTTTAGGAAATTTCAGCGTCAATTGTTCTTAAGCTGTTCTTAACTTTTAAAGCACACATAAGAACAAAAACAGTAAGAGATAACTCCAAGAATTTCATTAAAGAGTTACTACATAGATTGCCAAGTGGAGTCAATATCTTCTTACCTTTTCCAAGGACCAAGTCGACCGATTAGCGTTGGTCTTATCTTGGACTTCGCCAGACCATATTGCCAAAGCTTATTACTGCACTGCAGAAAAAAGTCACGTGCGAACCAAAGTCGGACAACCTTGACTACGGATTTTTTTTAAAAGAAACAGACAAGACCTCCAGTTAAGTTAAAACTTCAGTTAAATTTAAATAGTCATTGTATCAGTGAAGGAAAGCTAACTTCCTTAAATCGTAAGTTATATTGTTAATTTGAGTGCTGGGAAAAGCCAATATTTTGCGGTTGTCTTGTTTTTTTATGGTTCTTTCATTTTGAGTGTTTTGAGACGAGTTAATGATTTTAGATGAGAGCGACCACAAACTTTGAACACTTTCTTGCCATCTCAAATTTGTTCATTAAAGCTCAAAGATTTGGAAAAGCTTCCGGTCAGCACAGTTTTCAGTTTTAGAATACAACAAGGACCCTTTGAGTACGTTTCTCTTACGGCTTCCGCTTATTGCGGAAACGACAATTTTACAACAAACTTAAACAACATGAAAGAGACGGAAGGCTGAACGAAAACAGGAAATTAACTTTCAAGTGTTTCTTACTATTCCGATAACTCATCTTGTATTTTGTGCTGTCTCAGGCTTGTAAACAATCAGTAATAATCTTAAATGAGGAAAGTTTGTCACTATGCTCCAGGTCCTTTTTCGCAAAGTCCTTGCAAACAAAGACTTGTATAAATACAATTGAAAAAACAAAAGGGGAAAAATAGAGAACAAGTTAAAATGGGTGCCTGAGGGAAAAATAAAATAAAAAACAATCTAAGTTAAAAACTCAATCATTTTTAAAACTTGCTTATGCGGAGGCATTCCTTATCTCAATGGCCAGATTATTCCAGTCTTGGTAGCTCGTGCGTTGTTTTCGTATTTTAATCTTCGGTAGCCTTAATGTGTCCTATTTCAGGTGTTATAACCATAAATGTCACTACGTGTAACAATATCCAAAGAATATTTTGTGAAACCATTAGCACACTTGTAGATAAAAGTGCAGCGACAGGGATCGCGGATTTACTTGAAATTGGGAGGGGGGCACCGTCTGTGATTCAATATTTGGGGAGGAAGCACAATACAATTTTTTTTTTCAGTACCAACTCTTTATAGTTTTAAAAATATGGGGGGGGACACGTGCCAACCCTGCCCTCCCCCCCCCCCTACTCCGCGGTCCCTGAGCGATGGTAAGCCGTCAAACCTGAAAAATTAAACCCTCACAATTCTGAGAGCAAATTTGGGCAACGCTTTTTGCCAGTAAGGCTTAACTCAACGAACACGCTTTCTTTGTTTTTTCTTTCTGCCTTTGATAAGGTTTGCGTTCCTTAAAAATAGAGTTTGGGCTACTTACATTGTCTTTTATTCAATGGGATCTTTCGTCCGTAGAGTTAAAGACGACCCCTTTTTACTGCAATAAACGGTTTCATCTTTACCAATCTCTCTATAAATGGTAGTTGCCAACCTCAAAGGTCTTACTACTTTAACCACTACTCATGCACTCTCACTCTTAAAGTATACTCAATCAAATCTAACTCTCATTTTTGCATTGTCACAGTTAATAGTCATACGTGTCAGTAAATATGTGCGAATAGCAACCCTTAAACTTGAACTTGGGCAATAATACTATCCTCAAAATCAACCTTTTTTTCATCAGGTACCAAACAATAACCGCTTTAACAAGAGTCATTGTTAGTAGTAGTGTGATGATGATGATGATGATAGAGATGACGATAGTGATGATGGTAAACCTAAAATGGAGTAACACTGTATCTAAGAGGTGAATAGCCTAATGTGGGGAGTTAGGAGTGGATTAGCAGGAGCAACGATTTGGTTAACAAGAGAGTTGAAATATGAGAGGACAGGACCAACAAAATTTGGAGGAGGAAAACTCAGTCAAAAAATTCAAAAGAGTGGAGAGTTCAAAGTTAGGGTTCTTAATGGATCAGTTATAACATCTTTCTGTACATTCCTAATGAAGGTTTTGGAAGCAACTAAAACTTGTACTTCAAAGATTATTTCTGATAATTACGGTGAGAACCAGTCTAAGGTTTCTTTATCTCACCTTGGTAATGATAAGTCTCACACAAAACAAAGACAGACAGCTCTCGGCACAGCTGATAGCCACACTACATCTCGGAAAACAAAGAATCTTCCTCACCTTAAGTACAAATTAGAACTTACAAACAGTTTAGAGATGAAAGCA
Organism: Umimayanthus nakama; assembly: GCA_027574985.1. NCBI lineage: Eukaryota > Metazoa > Cnidaria > Anthozoa > Zoantharia > Parazoanthidae > Umimayanthus > Umimayanthus nakama. The sequence continues at coordinate 8,747 of JAOBRG010254204.1, read as the reverse complement.
ATGAAGATTCTGACAGCCTATTCAAGACATTACGGGACTCACTTATCTGAAGATACTGGCACATTTGAACGTGTTGTAATTTCAAACCATTGGAAAGAAGAATCAAGGCTATCAAATAAGCAGAATGCTGATGGACATTTGTACAGAGCTGACATTTCTGCAGAGCGAAAACCAAAGGAAGGAAAAGATTCGCTTGATTCATTTGCAAAAGACAACAAAAAACCGTTTGCTTCTAGGACAAGTATAACAAAGGCCAAAATACTTGATACAAGTCTCAAGAGAGCTGCTGAAACGGTAGAATACGAAAGTGTCCTCCAATTTGCAGAAAAATATGATGACGAGGAAGCTTTTGTCCACGAGTTATTGGCTGAGCCTTGCTATGTAATCGAAGAGCCTGCACAATTTCTTGAGGAAACATTGAAGAACATTAAAAAGAATTGCAAGGAAGAGGTATTTACAATTATTTCGTTGACAATTGGTTACATTTGAAGTTAAGACAATTTTTTGCAATATTTATTTAACCGTGGAAAAAAATTCTGGAGAGATTTGCTTTCTAGTATTTCTACAGATGTGTCTGAAAAACTATTAAGTCGGATAGAGGTAATTATTTTTAATCAGATTACCTTGTCCGAAAGACATTTTGGAGTACCTTTAATGTAAAAGCTGGTTTGCTAAAGAGTCATTTTAGCGACTAGATCAGACACTGTTGTTCCTACGACACCCGAGACTGAATCTCTGAATCATGATCGACACCCTTTTTCAAACACTTTTTTTTTATGCAGAACCTTTATGAAGACAAACTGTGTATAGGAAATGTCGATGGTCGTATTTTAATGGCCTCGAATAACATAAGTGCAACAAGAGTTTTGTGATGTGCAAGATTATGATAGCTAAAAAGAAGCATTTTTGGCAACAATGTTGAATTTTTATGAAATCGTAAAATAGCTATTTTTCACCCAAAATTAGACGAGGTTGGTATTTTGTTACCAGATTATCTTGTTGGAAATACTTTTAGGAGTATCTTCCTAACAAAAACTGGTTCCACTTGGATTCATTTCAGGGACTACAACACACGCTGCTCGTTTTTAGAACATTCAAGACTAAAAATCTGTTTAAGTGTTCTAAGGCATCTTTGGCATATTTTCTAACAAAATGTTTTGTACAGAACCTTTATGAAGAAGAATCTTATATTGAAAATATCGATGGTTGTGTTCAGCGGACTCTACAACGTAAATGTAACAAAAGAGTTTGTACTTTGCACCTTTATTGTAGCTCAAAAGAAGTTATCTTGGCAACCGTTTTAAGTTCTTATGACATCAGACAAATGCTTTTTTGATTCAGTCAAAGTTAGAAGAAGTATTTTTTGATCAGATTACTTTGTCTAAAATACCTTTTGGAGTATCTTTAACACAATAACAAGTTCGCTGGTGAGTATTTCAGGGTCTCAAATCACAAATTGTTCTTTTCTACAACGCTCAAGACTAAGCCTCAGTGTTTGAAAGTACTGAATCATCTACGTTATGTTTTCTAACAAAATTGTTTTTGCAGAACTTCAATGTTGATGGGCGTTTCCAGTGGACTCGCATAACGTGAATCTAACGGCGAAAAATGTCTGTAAACTACAGATTTATTATGATAGTTTGTTTCGGGCTAGAGCCTGCTTTGCCACTCAACTAAAACATCCGTTAATTGAAACACTCTGACCTTATCGGCCTGGTTCATTAACAGGTTCATCTGGTTTATATTTCCACAAATTACCTGTTGATTAAAGATAATGTTCAATGAAAAGGTGAAGGGTGGAAATTGCAACCAATAGGAATAGATTTCTACACCGTACATGTAACACAAACAAGATTCAAGAAGATACGGTGTAACAATTCCAGACTCTAAATATGTGAGTGGAGTATTATATTTGCAAATGCAATAACAAAATGAGGATCTGATGGCGCTTGAGTCTTGCAACTTCCACTAACATAGCTAAGATGTCAGCATTAAGTTTTTAAATCTTTCGCAAAAACTGCAAGGGGTATGATATTCTTTTCCCTTAACAAGAAATGTCGTTTCAATTTTTTTGCAGATGCATATTTGATATTGATGATCTTAGAATAAGTAATGTATCTATGGGTAACATAGAAAACAAAAAAGACCCTCTTGAATGTGTCTGGTGGTAACTGAGTTGCTGCCCATCCAATTTTATTATTTAGCATAATAGTTGTGAACGGTATGAAATATGGCCATCAAACAGAAGGCTTTTATGTAAAACACACAAATAAATTTCAGTGAGGATTTTTTTTCCTAGCTGATGGTAAGACTTGTCGTAAACAGGATGTCGAACGTCCAACCATGCATAGTCAGATCTTGATCTCACATCATCGCCGACAAGATTATGCTTGAAATTGTTAAGGAAAAACTGTACGTGTTACCCGCTTAAGTCAAGTGTCTATCGACTTTTCTTTACAATTATTACATACCCAAACTTTGTTAAGTAACTTGTAGCTCTTAAAGTTTGAAATTTAGTTACAATGTAGTAAATGGTCTTGTGTGTTATTGATCATTCCTTTTTGTGGTAGAAGATGTCTAAAAACAGCAGCATCTATTCAAAAACTTTTTCTTAAACACCGACAGGAATGCTTGAAATTGCTGAGGAAAAACTGTTCATGTGTTACCCGCTTAAGTCATGCTGTAAACCATAATTGCATTTGTGTCCATCGACTTTTGTTTACAATTGTTACACATCCAAACTTTGTTGAGTAATTAACTTGTAGCTCTAAAAGTTTGAAATTTAGTTAAAATGTAGTTAATGTTTTTATGTGTTATTAATCATTCCTTTTTGTGTTAGTAGATGTCAAAAAATAGCAGCTTTTATTCAAAAAAGTGTTAAACAGTGTGTACCAGACACTTTACCAGTCATGTCTTCGACAATTCAATATTGAACTTTTAATACAAAGGCCACTTGTCTCAATTAGCTTTCAAATGGTTTTTGCGGATGGCCTTGACTTATCTTTTAAGTTAATGTGGTTGTTGAAAATGGAGTGCGGAATATCCAACCATGCGTACGGTTCCCTTCACCGACAAGTTCAATTAAAGATTAAGTAATTTGAAGTGCAGCAACGTCTTGTAGCTTGTAACAGGAACTTTGTTTTTGGTCTCATGACGAACCACGTACTTTCTTTTAATTCAATAACGACTGGCAACATCAGTAATTTGGTCCTAGTAACCTCACCTTGCCACCCTTGTGTAGTGTTAACTTGTTTGGGCACCTTGAAATCAAAATCTTTTACACAATTTTACAGAATTTTCGTTACGCATATTGGCATTACCGAACTGGTTCACTTGAGACTTTCATCGATTTGAACGAAGACATATAGACTAAATGATTTTTCAAGATGTATTTCATAAATATGGTAGTTTTCAGCAAGACTACTATAATTCCCCAGTTATTCTCCGTCTAGCCGTTTGAGAGCTACCCTAAGCTTTTCAATTATTTGGAAGAGCTTATCCCTCTTGACCAAGTCGAACAAAACAGGTTGGCTGTAACAGTTTTGTCTCATAACAGCCCCCTTCTTTGTTGCTTGTTATCGATATCGTAAACAGGATGTCTTAAAACACTCGTCTGCGAACGTTAGCAACACATTCTCATCGTTCTTTCTATTTATATGCACAATTAAGGTTCTATAATTGCAGGTGTATTTCTTACTAATATTCTCAAAAACGGAAAATGAATGAGTGATTGACGGATTTAAACAGCTTTTGTGTTTGTGCAAGGTGCGTCAACATAAGAAACCTATATATAACTCTTGAGAAGGTCACAAGTTACCTCAACTCGACTTTCCAACGCTAAACTGCAACTGAAGCAAGACCCGAAGAGGATACCAACTTAATAAGAACGGTAATTTTTCAAGAGCTGATGGATGACTTACTAAACTAATGTGCCGTACTTTCACCGAAACGTATATCTTCATGAAAACATAACTTTAAACCGCACTTTATGAACCCGCTAAGGTACACATGCATCAGTTGGGTGCAGCCGTTTCTCTGTAAAAGCGGAACCAGCAAGCGTTCCAAAGAGGCTGATCACACTTCAAAGGTTGACTTGGTAGGTTTTCCACCCCAGAGGTTTGGTGTTAATTTGATGTTTTGAGCAACCTTTCAAAACGTCAGCTATACCCAAAACCTCAAGGGCGAAAAACGTACCATATGGTATCAACTTTTGCTCATTCAGAACCAATTTACAACTTACTTGCTCACGCAGAAAAACTCACAGCTTCAGTTACAAAAATAGTCTTCCAGTGAAGATACTTTAAGTTACCTGAGTGGTTTTTTAAGATTTGATTGTTCTGTACGGCAATTTTAGCTGACTCTCGTACATTTGTAGATAAAATAGTCTCAACCATAAACAAAACTCGGTAAATTCGTTAGGTTACTTATTTTTAAACGGAGAGTTTTGTTTGACCTTAAAACGAAAAATGGCGAATCGAACGGACGTGATTCCGAGTTTCAGGAGTTATGATTGGTTCCAGTGCGACACTCAACGAACGTGCACGCTATCTTTGTTTTTGGAAGTTGTTTATTTGATTTGTGTTTTTCTTTTGATTAATCGGGAAACAAGACCTTCACAAGCTGAGAAAGTTGCGTTTCAACTGACTGTAAACGAACAGCTATAATTTGGAAGTTATTTGTAAAATGAACAGTTTAGCCAAAAATCCCAAAGTGCAATGATGCCGTTTTGTCTTCCCTGTCATTGAAAGATGAAACCAAAAGGTAAACAAGTAGCGAGCGAGTCAAATGAAAATCACTTGATTCTGAATTTGATTTAGATTTGAAAAGCGCAGCTCTATGTAGTTGTTTACCAACAAAATGTAAAACAATGTACACGTACTCTTTTTATGAAAAACACTGTTTGAGCAGAGACTGAACGTTCTCATAAACATAAAAAAATAAATTTTTGATGTATCGATGTAACAGTAATCTATCTCACTGAAATAAATACTTTTTCGAAACGGTCAGAAGAAATACGGAGCAAGAAACAAATCTGCTTCCCCGTTGACACGCATCTGCTTCCTTACTAATGCTAATATCTACTATCTCCTGACTTATGCAATTAGTGAGCGACTGTATTCCCTCTAAAACTGCTATTGTCAAGCTGTCGTCAACGTTATTTTGCGATTGCTTTCCGAAGCGAAACTGGCATAGTTAGCTTTAACAACACAGAAACTTAAAAAAGTTAGTTATTTGATACTTATTTTATGTTTATTACTTGTTTTTAAATTGTTTTTGTTTTGTTTTGTTCCAGTTTCTTATTGTAGTTGTATCTTGTGTCTTATGCTTTAGCGATGCCTGTAACACAATATGGCCATGCTAATTCTAAGCAAGAATCAAGTCAACTCACTATGATTTAGTGGCAAAATACTTAAACAAACTTTATTTGTCGATTAGTGCGAGATGCAAGGTGAATGGATCATCTCAAACTTCAGCAGTCTTTCAGGAAGAACAGAAAGTGAAGCATTTTATTCCCAGAAATACCGCATGAAACTGATCCTTTACCCAAGAGGCGTTCCACCAAACGAGTTCAAATACTTGTCAGTGTTTGTTCGCTTTGTGCCTGGAGACCACGATGACGAACTGTCCTGGCCATTCCGCCAAGAAATCAAGTTAATGCTTCGCAATCCGAAGACCAACGAGCAGTACGAGAGAACCACGTGTTTCCACAAACTTGACGTTGGAAACGAAGCAGGTGGAAAACCAGATGAGCTGAAAGAAGGCAAAGGGTATGGTGTTGATGATTTTATTTCACTGAGCGATCTTTTTCGTTTTGTGAGTGACAACACCGTTATCATTGCAGCAAGAGTTCAAGACTATCACGAGGATGACAAGATAAGTTATTGAGAATTAGTTTGATTGTTAATTGCTCTTTGTATTCACTCTTCTAGGAAGATTCACTACAATTAGTTTAAGAAACTATAGGTTGCTTCTGTCATAAATTTAGGATTAGATTGAGTGCTATTATTAAAAAAGGATTACATTTATATGTTAATGAAAAATTCGCTTCAGTGTCAATTGTAAGGAGATGTTCTTTGTATTCAATTTTCATGAAGATTCACCACAAGAAACTTTAGGCTGCAAGGATTATGTATTAAATTAGGATTAAATTCGCTTGTCTGTTGAAAGGAAATCCTCTTTGTACTACAGTTTGTAGTTCAATCTTCTTTGAGTATTCGCAACAAGAAACTAAGGGCTACTAGGATTAAATTGATGATATGCTATAAATTAGGTTTAACCTGATATTATTAAAAACTTTTAGTGTTTGCAAGGGAATGTTTTTTGTATTCAATCTTCAACGAGCTGTCTTCTATGTTAAAAATCAATTGAAAAAGGTAAAGTAAAAATAGATGAAAAATAAAGAAATGAACAAAAATGGACCTAAAGGTTTTTCTTTGGAGTTTCCGTATCAGCCCTTAACGAAATCTATTCGAGTTTGTTCATGAAAGAAAATCTTAAACGCTTTGCCATGAAGAAAGCGTATTCTTAATTTGTTTTAAGTTAGTTCGTGTCATACACAAACTGCCCAAGTACAATTTATCCAGTGGTAGACCGCCCTTTTGGGCCAGTGAATTAGCTTAAAATTAGAAAATTATCGCCATGGTGACAGCTTACCTGTCAAAACTGATGCAGCAAACAAGAAGAAATGTTGGATAACGTTTTGGTTTGTCACAAGCCTTGCCTTGCTCTTAGTTTGATGCAAATACAACTCTCTAAAGTAAACCAAGGATTACAGTTTTCATTACACTTTTGAATGGACTTCTACTCGGCAGACTGGGCTTATATCTGGGGAAAGGGATGAAATTGTTCAATTCAAATATGACTCTTGTCAAAGATCTGAAACAACAACAATATTGTTTAACCATTTTAAACGGGGGTCATCACCATCACCGCCTTTACTCCGGGGTGGAGCATAGGCCATCAACAAAGTGCTTCCATCGGACACGAGTTTGGGCCATCTTTTCCAGCCTGTTGAAATTGTAACCCCTTGCCGCCATCTCAGCTTCCATTCCGTACAAAATTAACTCGCTAGTAGGTAATTTAGATTGCCCTGCTTGGATCGAGCATGTTTAACACAATCCGAGTACTTGTAAACCATAGCTCTCAATTTCCTTCGCAACAACAGCCGCTTTACCTGCCTCATTCATAGATCTTGTATTCCAGGTCCAAATCTTTGTTACCGCCATTGGCGTCAGAAGCTTCGGCAGAGTGGATTCCTTTAGTAAGGGTTTGTCCACCCTGTGTCATTCTTACTCTTCTATCATAAGGCTCATCCGATCTGTGTCCGCGTTTGTAGCTACATATTGTTGGTGTTTAAGTAATCGTTAGTAACCCACTTAGCTGGGACTGGCCAACCCAGCTTCACCAGAGCTCTGTTAGCAAGTAGGCGTTTCTGGGTTGGTTCTAACAGGCCTTCATGGCAACCGTGACGGCCAAGGTAGAGTTCTACCAACCATACTTCACCCCGTTTGGCATTCCCATACTTTGCCTGCTCCCACCTCCCACGACGTGGACGAGGAAATAATAAAGTGAAAAATTGCTTCAAATCGAATTTTTATTGAAATTGTTACACAAGACATAACAAATAACATCAGTGTTTACAGTATAAGTTTACAAAAAAACTAGAAAAAAATACATATCGAAAACGTCTAGATCAGTGCAGTTCCCTTTGTGTAGTTACTGGCCGATAATTTACTCTTGACAATATCATGTTTTAGTATTAATCAAACAGGTGGATAGCACTTTTCCCGCGCTCTGATTGGTTCATCAGACACGGTGTATCGAGTAATTATTAAATACAGTCCAGTGGTTATTCGATTTCAAGCAATTTGATTGGTTCGGTGGTCACCGGTTATCAGCTCATATTCTAGTGATTGACTGTATATGGAAAACGCATGGTTGTGAGGCTGTCATGTGACATTTAATTCAACGGACACTGGCGGAAGTTATTTTTGAGTCGGCGGCTTCTTCAGACACAATCTAATTTCAAATAAATATTTGCCGGTGAAACGGAATTTAATAAAACAATTATTCTACTCGACCTTCTGAATATCAGCTGAATATAACAGATTCGCTAATATTCAGTGCGGTCTCGTAGAATAGTTGTTAATTATTCACCGAAGTGGAGGTGAATATCCTGGGCTTTCACTGACACTCAGGTAAATAGTTACGTTAGCATATAGTCAATCAGTGAGAAACAGGCTTTAGAAATATCAATTTTGACTAATCAGAAAAAAACATTTTTCATTCAAAGCCAAGCTACCGCGCGCGCACGATCACTAATCGGTGAATATCCAGGATATTCACTGATTAGTGAACCAATCACAGCGTGCGAAAAACACTATTCACTGGTTGGGTATATGAAAACCTAGGAAATTCACCTTCAGACGTAATTTTCGAAATGGCGGCTCGTTTTGCAACTGTCGCAGAAGAGGAAATTCGTTAAATGAACGTAAAAGCTACTCTTGCAAACACAAAATCCACCTGCTTGGTTGATACTAAAACAACCATCCCCCTCAGTGTCGGCGAAGAGTAAAAAGTATTCACCTCGCCGCTTTGCAGCTCGGAAGAATGTATTTCACTATTCACCTCCACTTCGGGCGATTGTTGTTAAATATCGTGAGCTGTAGCAATACACCGAATCGAAATATGGCGGCAATTCAAATATTCTTTTGTCTACATTGAAATTAGCGCAACTAGCCTCGTTC
>JAOBRG010254093.1:0-16550 GCA_027574985.1 Umimayanthus nakama | reverse complement strand
ATATTAAAGTTGGTACGTTTGCATTTCCTTGACAAGTATAACACTCCACGAGCATCCAGAGGATACCTTTGATTTAAATTATATTTTTTACAAAAGCGATATTCACTAGCACTAAACTAAACAAGTACAAAATTTGTTTCGAAATGCTTGAAGTGGCCGTTTTAGAGACTCAAATTTTAAAAAACATTTTGGGGGGCAGCCCTCGACTCCCCCCTCCCCCCACAGAAAGCTCGCGCCTTTAGCGCACGTTGGTGCCCCTCCCTTTTGAAAATCCTGGATCCGCTCCTGCTTTCGCAGTACGTTGGGTGTAAACCTAGCGTTTGGAACCTTGACCTTCGACAGAGCAAAAAAGAGTTATAGAAAAAATTAACTTGGGTATACTCAATACTTACAGTAGGTTTAGGAGTTCTTAAATGTGGTAATTTTAATCAGCAGTGAGTGGTTTATGGATAATTTTCTAGAATACATTTTCAAAGCCTTGAAGACATTAAGACCCCGGCTTTCGTTTTGATAACTGCCCCAGGTCTGCCGTAACCCCGTCTCAACTTATGATTTGGCACATCTAACTACTGGGCAAGAACGAACTGACAATGAGTTAATGTAAAACTGACCGATATCTGGGCTACTGATTGCTTTGGAATTTGGCAAACAAGACGGATTCAATGAATAGATATTGTAGACTTTCTTAGTTTCTATATAAAAAAAATCATTGCGGCAGGCTGTTATTCTCAATTCAAGAACTTAAAATCAAAGCACTAATCCAAACGATAAAATAAAATGTTCATCAGTCGTTTAGTTAAATCATTTCTTTTGAAATTATTCTGTAAATTGTACACTTTCGTCTAAAGCAATCGCTTCAATAACGGCCAAGTGTTGGAGAAATTATAAAAAGGATAATCATTGTTTTGGCTGGGGCAATTAATGAATAATTTCATTATTATTACTCTTTTCTGTAATTTAATTTTACAAACCCACAAAAATTCCTAATCGCAAAAAATAAAACCGCTCATACTCATAACAAAAACATCGGAAAAAAACTTCTTTTTCCACTTATCGACTTTTGGCACACATTGTTTAAAAATGGGGCAGCTTCAAATCAGTTTCGTCGATTTCGGTAAAAATTTTAATCAAAATAAGAATCTATTTAAAAGGCTTCCTAATACATCTAATTGATTTTCTTGTTTAGCAAGAGATTTAGTTAAAACACTAATGGATGAGAAGAAAATTCACAAGGTTACTTTAATAGCTTCATTTGTTAAAACAAAAATTGAACAGAAACTGCAAATTTTGGTTTCGTGTAACACCAGCCAGTCGAAAAGTGTCGCATTATGTAGATAACTTTAGAACAGAACTAGCAGATTGTCTGCAAATCTTTCAGTAAAATTAAGTTTTACTTTAATGTCTTCACACTTTCGATGTTGAATGAGGCAAATGCACCTGTTAGCAGCGTCAAATTTTCCAAGCCTCTATTTGGCCACAGATAAGAGCAGGTTTACCAGTTCTCTCTCAGATCTCTTAAGGTGGGCACGCATAGCGCAAACACGAAGAGACTTTTCTCTAGACACATCTTAGAGATATTCAAACAAAGTGTTTATACGATGCTGTAAAATAATTAACAGCTTTCAACAACGGAATATCGAAGTTCTACCTTTCATTTCACAGCACTTTACCCACAACAAATACCCGACGAACCATCCAATAGAGTTCTGCCACAAGCAATTTGCACAGCTTGAAGTCTGCAGCAGAATTTGTTTTTTAATTTGTTTAACATTTCCCTTAATTGAAGCTTAAAAACGCAAAAACTTTCCAGAAACGTCAACATCCGGAAAAACAACCGATATCCAGGGGAGAAATACTAATCATTTCTTCGAATGTTGTATTTCAGTCGAACACCGAAGGCTAACATTGTTGGATAGCACCAGCTATTGCTATTGCTTGGGAGCTGATCCACAAGGAAGGCAAGGCAGTTTGATACTTGGTGGGCACGACAGCCAGTTCGAGAGGTATAACACATACAAAAACCACCCAGATCAATTTAAAAGACTTTGCTACTGACTGTTCACCAAGTAGTATCACTTGCGTTTCGGAACTTTGATTAGAGCTTCAACTGAAGGAAAAAAGTCGGTTTAAACCATAAACTTTTCAAACCAACAACAATTCTGCTTGAAAGAAAGGGACACAAACCATATTGAACGGTAGACGAACTCCGACGAGCTTTTCATTGCACAGAAAGAACAGCAGATTGTAAGAAAGAAAACTCGAGACAGAACATTAACTTCGTCACAAAACTGTACCAAAGAAGAAGAATTTCAGTAAAGTTTGTAGGTTCAAAAGTGATTTCTAGAATAACTTAACCTTATATCAGTGGACACGCCGAAGAGACAGTGTAAAACTTACAGGCAAGGGAAGGAAAATCAACGACTCGTGCGGGAAGGCACCCATCTGAGTGTCTAATAATGACAAGATACCTATGGATTTGAAACAGTACGTCCACTGTGAAAAGAGCCGTGAGAACAGACTCAACTACAGTGCATCGCAAACTTGTTTTCATTTACAGGATTGTACCTTGTGAAACATATTAGCACCTGAAAGCATAGAAGATTAATTAATTTTACATCTTGTAAAGTTAAGAATCATAATTCAAAATACGACAACAAATTCTCAAAAAGTGGTGCCGAACAAAATCCTTCACGCTGCGAAAAAGATCACCTTTAAACAAAAACATTTATCTTTTCACAATCTTTACGTCGCACTTCAAAAGTTTAATCATTTAGTTTGTAGTCCTTATAGAAATCAGACTACAAAGCCACGTACATTGAAGCAAACAAAGCGAAAGATACAAAACTTGGCGTCTCCGACTTCAGAATGGCGGCTCCTGTCTGGAACAGCTCCAATGCCAGTGGCCCGTGGGAAGACAGGGGCAGGATGATGGTCCTTCTGCACCATAGCTCAAACGGTATTGCCCTCGTATCTCTTATGAGTATCCTGGCGTTGCTCATAGTACTGGCAAACGCCCTGGTATTATGGCTAATGGTGGCGCGCTCACGACTACGAACACCCACCAATTACTGCCTTGTGAGCCTGGCGGCGTCCGATCTACTGGCCGGAGGTGTCGTCATTCCACTTGTGCTGGCGTGCGCGTGTATGGGTTTCCCGCCATACGTGTGTGTCAGCATGGACTTGTGTCAGCGGTTTCTCTCCATTTCCACCATACTTCATCTGCTTGTCGCCACTTTGGAGAGGTAAAATGTCTCTTCTCATTTGTTTTAAACTGGTTTTAGCAAACGTTTTGCTTTCCAGAGACAGTTCTTTCTCTTTTGTCAGAACAAAATTCCAGGACTTTTCTAGGTGTTTTCCAAGCCTACGATGTTGTTACAAGGTCATGGTGTACCGTAAAATTGTGTTATTTCCTCCCTCTCAAACATACAAATACTCACTTTTCTCCCGCAATTCTTTCATTTAACACACACTTTTCCTTAACAATAACAGAAATGCTTTACTATTTAAGCGTTCAAAAGCGATAATTTGGAACAAACTTCAGCATCTATTAATAACTTTGAACAACTAAAAACTGTGTAAAATCAACCAGTCTAAAAATATCTTTGGTAGACTCTACAATTGAGATTCAAGGAATTTTCCTTGTTCATACAACAAAACTCCTCCAACCTTGAAGGAATCCCAGGCATTGCAGAAAAATCCAAAAACTGAAGGAATTCCGGGTTTGCACGGAGCTATGAACCGAGCCGGCTTTCTTCTAAAGAGCTGTTGCTATTAAAGTAAAAAATATCCATTTCGTTTGGGTCAGTTCCTCAGAGGAAGGTTGCTGCTATAGCTTTTCATAGAAACTATTTTCTTGTCCCTGATTGGACAGAATGCCAGGAACTCAGTTTGTGATTGATATTCAATTGCCCGAGAACAGGTGTCCTGTAACAGTATTTTGTATACGGACACTATCAACAAATAATTTTGCTGCCAGATTAAGGAAAATGAACCAATTTAGTCTGAGAAAATTATAGTTTTTATAATGAATTGGTGTAAAATCTATCGAACTATGGCAGGAGTGATAAATCAAAAGTCCGTTTGCTGGGTTACGTATTTGTGCCTAGACATTTCCATGGAAAACTAACATGAAAGTTTAACTCGTTAAAATCTATTGATTCAGCCATAAAGAACCTTTTAACGGTCAGACGCTTATACAGTCCAAACTATAAACCACTTATTATTATGAAAATTAGTGAATTTTAGAGAGTTTGCGAAAAATAGAGGTGATTTGAAGAAAAATGATAACGCACAAGACGCAAGTGACCTCATTACACGTTCGTTAAAAATAATCTTAAAACCGATTAACACCTTTATGAATGCAAAAAGCATGGCACGCAAATAACGGATCAATAATCCAATGGCAAAAAAAAATGATAATCTTCTAGAAAAATTAGAACAGCCACCGTTGATGCAGTTGCTATAACAACGAAAATGGGTGGAAAACTTTCTCTAATTGCGGAATTTAACATACTGTACGTGAGGCCGGGCCAGGTGTTCACGTTGCGTGATGGGAACACGACTTGCGTTTGAAGACAACACGAAAATCGGAGCTGGAAGTTTCCTTGGCAACCTGTAGTTTAAGTTCTTGTTACCTAACCTTCGCTCACATGAACAAGAAGGGTAAAAAAAGAATGGAGAAGAAGTCGGAGCTACTTAATAATTAAAACGAGAAAGCAAGATTTGAGCTGTTGTCCTACTTAGGTCCGCGTAGACTTGCCACAAGTCGACTCGCATATTCTTTTTCTAGATCTTTTCCTGTCAAATTTTCTATCACAGCCTTGCGCATGCGCCACGAATATCTATATTAACTAGGAAGCTATCACACGTTAAAAACCAATCTAAGTTATTCAACAAATAAATTCTGTGAATGGCGGCGTCAATCGGTCTTGAAATAGATCACCTTAATTGATTTTGCGGGCGGCAATACACGCTGATAAACTAGTTTTAAATACATTTTGGTGGGTTTTTATGTTTTCTTCTAATATTACTTTGATGCACAATATGAAAGTCGAACTCTGAAAGAGCGAAACACCGATCACCCCGATGACTAAGTAGTAATATTTATAGTTAAGATACATCCTTAATAAGAGATTCGAAAAATAAGATATTCTTTTCATCAAAAACCGTGCGGAAATATAGTGCTAAATCACACTAGTAATTGTACAATTCAAACCAATCAATCATTCAAAAGACCAATAAAAAAAATCTGAAACAATCACAATAAGGTTTAAATTAGAAAATTGGCGAAAATGTAAACGATAAAACAAGGGTTAAAAAATGTTTCTTTTTCGCCCGTGAGAGATTTTGGTGTATAAAGAGTTTTTATCCAATCCAAAGAGACATAAAAGACAACTAACTGGGCGGCCATATTGGTGAACCGAACGATGCAGTTGTTATGATTCACGTGAAGCTTATTAAATTCCTGAATAAAGTCTGTCTGGCATCTAGCTACAGACCTCTGACCCCCTTTCAAGGGAGGGAGCAAGATTTGGTAAGAGCAAAAACTTTTTCCCCACTGATAAACATGGCAGATTTTTTTCAAGTCGACCATATTCAGGCCGAGGTCACAGTTTTTCCTTAAACGGACCGACCATAAGCCTGTAAATAACTTATTTATTTTTTCCTCCAACGGACAAGCACATCAAGGGGCGAACCAGAGGCGAAGCAGCGCAGGTTACCGTGACCATGGTCAGAAATAGGAAAATTTTGCCCGCTCATGAATACGCTAAGAACCAATCATAACTCAGTATTTGTTGCTGTGACCGAAGAGGAAAAAATAAAGAGCTTTCTGAGCACGATATTTTTTCTCGCCCAAGGGTGATACAGGAGTTCTTTCTCAAACCAATCAAAAAGTCCGCTACTTATGCCTTTTCACCCTTGTCCCTCTACCCCCACAGGTACCTGAAGATCCGCAAACCCTTCACTTATCCACGACTCGTCACCAAGAGACGAGTGGCTGCAGTAGTACTGGGACTCTGGGTCTTCTCGCTGTCAATGTCGCTCATCCAGCTAGTGTGGATCAGCCTCGACGCCGACGAGGAAAAACAGGCCCGAATACGAAGGACAGAGGTCATCTACACGGCCATCTGTCTCACCGCTCTCGTGCTCGCTCCCTTTCTGGTAATGTTGTTCGCATACGTCCACATGTTTATCGTTATCAAACGGGAATTGCGCCGCAGACGGGAGATGACGCAACACAAACGCTCTCGAGAGTCTGAGGCGTCGCGGAAACGGAAGGAAAATGAAAGAAAAGTGGTGATCGTCTATTTGTCTATGTTCATCAGTTTCGTATTGGGCTGGTTCCCATATTTTTTGCTCTCGATGTTCAACGACTTGTTGTCGATGGACTTTGCGATTCCCTTCTGGGCCGACTGTATAATGATTCTGCTCAAGTTCGGTACAGCTTTTGTTAATCCAGTCTTGTACACGTTCTTCAAGAACGACTTTCAGAAAGCACTGAAACCCTTGACAGTAGACCGTTGGTGCAACAGAAAAAGAAAGGGATACCATCAGCCGCCCAACACTGTAGTCAGTAGTATCTGCTAACTACTACCGTCTTTCGTGTTGACCGGAATCTCTTGTCATACTCGCCCCAAATGTGCCTCCATTGCGGTCGATCTGACATAAGTCCCTTCAACTCTTCCTTTGCTGTGCCAGTATCATGGCAAAGAGTTTTAACATAGGACAGTTTCGCATACGCTTGATACGGCACATACAGTATCAGCTCTGAGATTAGCTCGGGGCGGCGCAGTGGCAAGAACATTTGCCTCTCATCAATGCGACCCGGGTTCGACATCCGTCCTGGGAAGTATTTTAAGCTGGGTCTGCGGTTCCTCTCCGACGTCGGGGGTGTTCTCCGGGTACTATGGCTTCGTCCCCCAACAAAAACCGCTTATTACGCCAACATCTGAGCAGTTTCGGAATTCAGTAGCTTTGCTATTTGAAACTTAATAAAGATTAAAGTTTTTAAAAGCTGAACCACGAGTCTCAGAGCAAGACCAGCAAATCTTAATACCCACTAAGCCGTGATAAAGCTGACAGGTCGAACATTACCACCACCATAGAGTGAGCGTTGCGAGTTCTTTCTGTCAAGTCCAAGCACATAGCGCAGTACGAATGAATAGAGTACAACAACAGTCGAATCATTCAAGAGGGGAAAGAATTAGCCGAGAGGGACGCCCGTTCTTTCAAGCTTTGGTTCAGCATCATAGCTCAAGAAATGTTGCCCAGGACCCCGAGCCTAATTCACTTTTGGATGCAAGCCTCAAGCAAAACTCGTCTAAAGCCCGGGGCTATCTAGCGGGTCGACCCCCGGGTAAGCCGCTGATAGGTGAATAACAATCTCCAGCTAAATAACACTTCCAAGATTGCCTTTACGGCAGGCAACTCTTGTAACAACCAGTAAAACTCGCGTTACCAAATACGGTGAATACAAAGGGCAGGTGATAGTAAAGTCCCATTATATAGTTCCTGCAGCTAATAAGTTACCAAATTTGAGACTTTTTTGATACTTTTTAAGACCCGAACAGGAAAGCTCAAGACTTAATTCTGTTCAATCTTTCATGAAAAAATTACAGTGCGGGCCAACTTATGTAACTTATGATATAACGTCTGTTCTATTAATTAAGTAACAATAGTTTTGCCATAAAACGAGGAACATGGGCTGCCTTCTGAATGAAAACTTGCATTCGTTGCTGCTTGTATCAAAAAATTTTTTATACAACCCTCAAATCTTGCGAAAAAATAAATAAAACTTTAATTTTTTTTGAGCAAAATTTAAGATCTCGCGGGGACATACCTAGCGAGGAGCGGGGGGTCTTTGGGGCAGTAGTCCCACTGGACATCCGACATAGTGACTATAACGCTCCTACAAGTGTCATCTCTGCCTTCCCCAGAAATAAGAGAAACTACATCAACACTGCCCTACTGCTCAAAAAGTTGTTCTGCCTCGAGAATAAACCTTGGCAAATTTAAGACATTTACAAGGCCTAAAAATACAATACCAGAAAATAACTTTTTAAGCCTCTTATGAGACTGCTGGATATTTTTTTTAAATAGACAAAGATAATATAAAGATGATGAGTTGACTGAGGGTATGTGATACAACAGAGTGCAAATAATAGCTGAAGTAACGGGAGAACAAGAAAAAAATGCATTAATTAAAAAATGATTTACTCATGATTATTTAATTAATCCAGATAATATGGATGCGTTCAATTTTCTCTCCCCAGTTGACTATTTTCTGATACCATCACCCTCGTTTATGACCACTTGCCCTCAATTACAACAATTGTCTAAAGAAGGTTGTGGAAGAGGCCAGTAGTTCCATCATCACTGGCCTTCAATCCCTCTGCGCCTTGTCCACATGTGTAGCACATCTCCTTTTCCTCCTTTTCCTCCCTGCAAGTCCTCTCTTCTCGATTTCACATGCCAAAAGAACTTCGACAACAAACCTTTTCGAATTTCAATCAACCGAAAAGCCGGCTAGCAGGCTACCATATTTGACAATAGAGCCGTTTTGAAGCGATGTTTCCAAAACTAAGCGATATCACTGTTTGTCGAGATGTTTAATCCGGTTGGCCGAGATCTCGACTTGCCACAAGTCGACTCGCTAATATTTTTGGTAAGGGCGCGACATATAGGCACGATAAAAAAACTCAAAGGGACAAATACCCCGGAAATAGATCGTGCGAAGGACTTTACAAAAGTCTAGCTAACATCGAATTCTAGTTGCAGTCCAACTTCCTCTTCTGCTCAGTGTTGGTTAACTTCAGAGCTACACTTATTCTAAAAAACATCTCAGGGTTTTGCCGACTGACATCGCAACCTGATGGATCAGAACAGTTTGCAGCAAGCATTCTGAACACAGTAAAAGGTACTGCGTAACTATAGGCTAGTTTTTCTTCTTTAAAACATATCTAGGGCTATATTATAAAATTTTAATATTTGTTGTTTGTCAGCGAAAAAAGGCCGAGTACTGCCGAGAATTTGTACCCAGTTAAACGAGCCACTTCAGTTTCAGCGAATGTAAACCGCATAGCTTTTGTAATGAAGGTACTCATAGAAAACCTTCTATCAAAAGGATTGAATTTGGAAACCTAAACCTTTAGTCAAAAAGTTAGGTCATTCAATGCTATACATTACATCTTCGAATTCATCAAACTTCTTGCACTGGAAACTAGACAGTTCTTACAGAATGTGTAACCAATGTTAAAGTTCACAAGACTTTTAAAATAAATTTAGAACTTTTATTGATTACCTAACTACTAACTTGTTATTGTTATTGTTATTGTTTATATTTAAATGACTACGCAATTCTTCGCCATGTACAAGCCATGACATGGTGACGTATCAAAACAACATCACGTGCCACCATACCTGGGATTGACGTCATCAGCAAACGTCACAAGTTGATTGTCACGTGGCTTGTATCTCAGAAAATGAAACGACTCCTGGATATCGCTAACTGCAATTCGTGGGCCATTGGTGACGATATTCATGATATAATTGGGCAGTTTCTAAACAGGAAAAATAATAGGACCACTAAACAAACGTTTAGACACTTTCGTCCCAAAGACCGGTTTTGTAAACAAGCAAACTTAAAATGAAGTTTAAAAATGCCACGTTCATCCGAATACCAATGGAAAGCGTCTCAACAAAAAACTGATAATTAAAAATCCTGGCAGAACATTTGTGTTAAAACACACCACAGCTCTACCTCCCCCAGCAAAAAAACCATAATAATAAATCACACAAGGGGCGATCTGGGAACGATCTTCTAACCTCACAAAAGACATTTTTGTGTGGCAAGTCGTACACTAGTTTGAAAATATTGTAGCATGTACCAGTTTATCTCAGCAACTATACTATTAAGAATGATCTTTATTTTGAAAGTACAAGGCCACGAAATTATTTGCATTTGCCTTGTCCTAGCCAAGAAGAAATATCGCTATTCAGGCGTTCCTTCGCTTGCATTGACAAATCACAATGCTGAACCAAATCGTCAGTGCCATAGTTAAAAACACAATAAAAAAATATCCTTTTTAAATTATAAAAGCGTTCAGTGCAGCGTTAAACGTAACGTTGCAACATTTACCTTGTTCTCGCATTTCCTTAGCATTTTCTTCTTTCCCAGATCGTAAATTCTCAGCAAACGCCCTACGCCAGCCAAGAGGCGCCCCTAGAACAGGAAAATCGCAAAATCCAACCATTATTGAGAAACAAAAAGACGAGGAAGACTTCTGTAGAAGTAAAATTTGATATTTGTAAATAGTATTTAAAAAATTTTCAACTATTTTTTTCTCTGAAATCGAGTGAATAGTAACAGAATATGGAGTATGGATTATGGATTATGAAGGTGAATATTCTAAAAGTAAAAGACACTATTTACAATAACAACAATAACAATAACTTTATTTATAGAGGGTAACACTAATTACTTAAAAACAAAGTATTCTCCCTTGTAGCCCTCTAAAAAAATACGGACGAAACTGCAATAAAACACGACGGTTATATCTTAAAAACATGACAGAAGGTAACTTAATAGAAATCAGTGGATAAAAAGCAATTACTACAGTTATCTACACTTCGACAATAACTAAAACTTCTGAGAACATCTAAAAATCTAAAATAGTTTCTTGGTAATAAAATTGTCCGCTGTATATTTTGCCATGATATTTTTATACAAAGTTTGTTTCATGGTACGTGGAGGGACCTTCTTTATGTCTTCAATGGCAAATGTGTTTAAGGACTTTATGGTGGAGTAGAAAAAGGTTCTTTTTAATGAATTGGTTCTAGGTTTAGGGAGGCGGAAACAGTTTTATATTTAGTGTTGTATGGATGTTGGAAGTGAAAAGATTCTAGTTTGCAGGTGAGATATTCAGGGTCATGGCCCTCGATAACTTTACGTAAAAGACAGATTTTATCGATAAGGAATAGCTGGTCAATAGGAAGCCACTTTAGTTTTTGAAAATTTTCAAGAGACCTCGCAGTATATGGACTGTCTAGGATTAGTCGAGCACATCGTTTTTACAGCTTGAAAAGATCGTCTAGGTGGCTTTGACTGCAGTCACTCCAGATAGTACAGCAATACCGAAACAGCGATTTGATGCTTGCGTTATACAGCTGTAATCGGTAGTCAGTCGGAAGCTATTTTCGTACCCTTGCTAATACTGAAATTCTCTTGACTAGCTTTCGATGAAGTTCTTCGATGTGTACTGACCAAGAGAGGTGACTGTAAATTTGCACTCCTAGTACACGCTCTGATTCAACTTTACTCAACTTTTTATCGTCAAGGGATAAGTTAAGGGTTTAGTTTGACGAGTTTGCTAATTTCTTGCGAGTACAGATTATGTTATACTTAGTTTTTTATTGGTGCATCCTCATCCTATTTTTCTTTGCCCATATCGATGCCTCTTCAAGGTCAGGTTTAAGTTTCTCCTCTACTTCATTTAGGGTGGATCCAGATGCATAGAGGGTTGAATCGTCGGCATAGATTCCGATGTCATTCTTGAGTTCTAGCGGAAGATCATTTATAAACAGCAGAAACATGATGGGACCAAGAATACTCCCTTGTGGCACGCCGGAAGGGATAAGACGTGGCTCAGATAACTTTCCATCAATACACACCTTTTGATACCTTCCGTTTAGATAGCTTCGAAACCATTTAAAGGAGTTAGTGTTCAAACCATAAACCTGAAGTTTTTTGAGTAGGAGTTCATGGTCTACTACATCAAAAGCTTTGCGCAGATCGATCATAACAACACCTGTAAAGAGCCCTTTATCCATTGCTTCAAGCCATTCATCTGTTAGCTTGATGAGAATTGTTTCACAGGAGTGAAAGGCACGAAATCCGGACTGGCATTTGTACAATAGACTGTGCTTGGTTAGATAAGCCATAAGGTTTTTGCACACGTGTTTTTCTAAAATTTTGGAGATGAACGGGAGGACTGATATAGGCCTGTAGTTATCAACATCTGATTTGTTTCCTTGTTTGTGTATCGGAGTGATACGGGCCAATTTAAGTTGGGCTGGATATATACCATTAGTTATACTACAGTTTAATAGTTTAGCGAGGCTGGGGGCAATTGCCGGTGCAATTAACTTCAACAGATTGGAACTTATCCCATCAAGTCCAGTTGCAACATTTGAAGGGAGAGACTCAATTAGTTCCAAGACTGCGCGATCTGATAACGCTGGTATACTGAAATTGGCAGACCGGTTTTCAGCTTTGAGAAATCTTACATAATCCTTCAATTTGGTCAGATCAGGATCAGAAACATTGTTTTCAATGATGTTGTCAGCGTTAGAAACAAAGTGCTCATTGAAAACATTAGATATTTCTTCTGGAGTAGAGTAGCTTGTTCCGTCCTTTTTCAAGGTGTGTACTTTGCTTTGATGTTTTTCCTTTGTCGGGAAAATGCTCTTCAAGGTCTTCCAGAGAGCTTTAATTTGTTGTTGTTAATTTCATCAATAATTGCTTTTTTCTTAGCTTTCTCGACAAGGCGCAATACCTTGTTTCTGGCTGCCTTAAAAGTTTCTCTTGAGACTCTGCCTTTAACGAGCTCTTTCTTTAACCTGTCGCGTTCTTTAATTGCTGTGAGAATTTCATCCGAGAGCCATGTTGGTTTTTTCATCGACTTAACTCTTACAGTTTTAACTGGGGCGTGTCGATCTATTACTTCAAACACGAGGGTTTCCCATGTTGAAAGCATTTCATCAGGGTCATTGTCATATGTGTCAAGTACGCTCCACGGAACTTGGAACCGAGGTTAAAGAGAATATTGACTTGTATTAGCATATAAAAACTCGTTGACAACACCACACTGTTCAAGAAAAGTAAGCATTTGCGAGATTTCCTCCTCTTTAACCATGAAAAAACGGGAGGTTTACACGGACCATTGTTTTATTCCACAAACTATCCACTTCCCGGGAGGTGGACAACGTCCATTAGCCAGAGACAGCGAACCAATCAGATTGCTCGAAATACCAACGTGACCGACCTTGCAACTGTTTATTTCATTTACTGTATAAGATGATACCGTACCTTATATATTCTCAGTTTACAAAAATGTCAGTGTAACTTAAATACTTTTGATCTTGAAAACTTTTTTTAAATACAGTAGAGTTTGTGACACAGTGTTGGGATACTTTCGGCCAATATCTATTACAACCATCATCACTTACCTGGAACGCGGCCAAAGCGCCTGGAATATCGTCTATTTCTGTCTGAAAACAAGAAAAAAAGTGGCAGTAAGAAAGAGATTAACCTTAGCTTACATTTCCGTAAAGTGCTTTCGAACGACGTTAAGGTTTTTCTGTGACTAAAGAAACAAAAAAAAATTAAAATGAAACACAGAAACGGCATGCTAGAAAACTACTATGAACGTTTTTTGTGCTGTGGGTGGCGAGCAAGAATCGAAGATATTTCACGGCAAATCCAAGTTACTTTCTTTGTAGCCAATACTTCCAGTCTGAAAAATAGACATGCTTTTAAAGGACTTATATCGACTTTAAAGGACTTTCCAGACCTGGAGTCTTTTTTTCCCCAATTGCAAGGAAATTGCAGGATTTTCAAGGACCGTGGGTATCCTTAAAAAACTTGGCTCCTTGGAATGTTTAAGAAATACAGAAATTCAATTTTAATGCTTCGGCTTGCCCTGGATTAAGTTGAGCCTATTTCCATACAGGAAGAAAGCTTCTGCCGGTAAAGGCAAAAAGACGCCTGAACCGTCAAGTTTGAGTCTATTGTACAATACCTTGTGAGCGAATTCTAGTTTTTGAGTACCGTCAGGCTCATCGACAATCTTGTAGGCGTGCAGATATCCCGTGGAGCATGACCGCGGGTTGAGTGACATGTCCTTGGCCACACCCACGATGACGTATGTATCGTCAGGTCGTGAAGTAAAGTTGCAGATACAAACACTGAAAGACAGTAGAGAAGTAACTTGAACACATGTAATGAATGTGTTTCACGATATTTTTCACAAGAAACAGACAAAAAAGGTAACTAATATTCATTTTGTAAACTAAAACTACTAACTGATTCATAAAGAAAGATCTCGCAAGTTTATCCGACCAGCTCTAACTGTCATCGCGTAAGAAGACGGACTTCTGAAAGTCATTCTCGCAACCACAACCTGTGCAAAAAGGTCACTATTTAAATTAACTCTGCTCACGATTTGATGAGTTTTAAACTGCTTTGTAAACTTTTTACACACAAACCAATGACCTTAGTACGTCTGACTGCGTCTGATGTTTACACTTGTCACTGTGTTTGTCAGTTTATTGCGGTCAGTCTTTCTGTCTGTTTGTCTAACCGCTTGGCTGGTTGTTTGTATGTTTGTTTCTTTGCTTCTTTGTCTGTCTGTTTGTCCGTCGGTCCGTCTGTCTGTCTATCCATTTATCTGATTGTCTGCCCGTCTGACGGGCTCTTTCCCTTCTGTCTGTCTGTCTGTTCTTTGTTGGTCTGTATGTCTGTCAGACTAGCAGTGTTTGTCAGGTCTGGCAGGGTAGCTGTTTATCTGACTGACTTTCTGCTTGTTTGTCATGAGTCCAACCTGTCTGTTCATATCATCAGTTTCTGAAAGAGCGTCAAACACTACAGCAAGTTTTCGCTTACAATTTCAGTTGAAAGAAGGACGACGCAATTACCTGACAGCCGACTCGTTCTGCTCCAGCTCTACAAGGTCCTGCGTTTCTCCCTACAACAGACATAATGGACCGCTTGGTGATTGGAAGATAGATCTCTTCTTTTGAACACAACAGGACCAGGCGACATACACGGAAGCAAGCCAACTGACCACTCCTAACATTGCTAAACGATGAATTAGGTTGTTTGGGGTTGCCATCAATCAAAATCTAAATTAAAGAACAAATTTTTTCCGGCGGTTGCAGCACCTTTGTATGACTTCATTCCCGCAACGCAACGCTCAGTAATACCCGTTTTTCAACTTTCAAAGTTAGTCAGATGTTGGAAAGCCATACAAACTTTTGAAAATGTTTCACTTTATTCAAACTGTAGCACAGTGTTCCTATCTGTTGAAAAACGTAAACAAAGTCTTCTAGACACCCATTTTAATGCAGCTCCTCCATATATGAATCACGATTCACCATTTGGTTATAAATGTTTCAATCTCTTTATAAAGATTTACATCTGGAATTTTTAATAACTGTTGACAACCGTGTACATTCAAAATATACTTTTTTGTTTAAATTCTACGTACAATTCTGTATAACTTTTTTTGAGAAGGTCCACCTCTACTGTTACAAACTATAAATGTTATCTAATTATTTGTATAGTGTTATCATATATATATCTTTGTTGTTGTATTGTATCCTTGAAGATACTAGCTAAATATAATGCTTCTCTGTTATTTCGAGCGAAAATAAAGTTTATGAATGTCTTGATACCAGCTTCGTAGCTGAAAGGACCACCCAGTGGAAATATAGTTTATTGAATATTGTTATCAATATTGAGAAACAGAGCGATTAAATGTATCCCGGTTGGTGAAGCAAATGTTTCTTGTTCCTATTGACATTACTACCATGTTCTTAGCCCATATCTCACCTTGATAGGGTCCAGAATGCGAACCACCGACGCCCACATGCCCGAGCCAGCCTTGGGCGCACCAAACTGCTGATCCGGCAAATCCTCATTGAGGAATTCCGCGGCCACCTGGGCTGCAAGCTCTTTTTCCTCCTCACCTGCAGCTTCAACCATTTCCTGCACAGGAATAAAATTTGAGTAATTCGGTTATATACCCCACCTCCCTGGTTATACTAAGTACAGCAATATCGGGAGTTTCTGAAAGCACGAAAAAGTAGTACCAGAGAAAAAGGTAACACGGTGGCTGACACGAAGCAGTGGGAGAGTGAATAATATACAGTACAAACCCGCGTGAAAGAACCTGGATCTTTTAGCTTCAGGCTAATCAGGTTCTTACAATTTTGGGTGTTTATCAATAATAGGGGCCAATTAGGTAATTAGATGGTTCTTAATTTGTTTAGATACACTTTATTGACATCATTGGATCTCGTCCATTGTGCACAGTTTCTTTGAACTTGCTGCAACATAGTTACTTTGATCAGGGTTCAAAATAACGTTTATGAAATATGCCTAATTTTGTAGGCCATTTTCCGTAGTCCAAAGTTTTTGCTGGCTGTTTCTAAGTCTATTACGCGGAGTGTTTTAATCAATTAGAATGTCCAGTTTACGGCATGTATGGGTTTTTTTAAAACAAGAAACTACCTTTCTTGGTACGTGTTTAGTAAACCAGACTCGACCTTATTTCACTAATGAAAAAAAATTCTGTTAAGAAGCAAAATGTTTGGTTTTACAAGCACAATTGACAAAGTGAAATCAACATTTTCGCCGATTCACAATCTTAAACCATATTGTGAAAATAAAAACCGCCGGTAAGGTCCTACAATTGCCGGCTATTGCCGGCAGCCGGCGGCTATTTTGAACCCTGTTGATGTACTACAGGTTTTGAGTAGTATTGTATTTC
>JAOBRG010253982.1:1740-16550 GCA_027574985.1 Umimayanthus nakama | reverse complement strand
TGTTTTAGGGCAAATTTTGTGGTAGCTGTTATTTCAGAAACGAAAAGTTACAAAAAGCTGCAAATGTTGCCATTCGTCATCGTTTCGGATAGCTTTCAAAATCCTAAGAGGTGGAGGAAACCAGCCGACCCCGATCTTTTGGCTCTGCCCGGTTTTCTCTGACAGTGACACTTAAAGTAATATCTACCTTTGCTCCTTTGATGGTAAAAAAGTGTCACGTGGTCATAATGAGTCCAAACATCGGTTGTTTCCTGCTCTCATTTTGCGCAGAGTTAAGAAAGAGCCGGGCTATAATTTAATAACTGTTCATGTTTCAACACCCAATATTTTTCATAAAGTGTTTAGTAGACTGGCCGGAGTACGAACCAATTCAGGAAAACAGGCCATCTCTTTCGTTGCCATTGATAGATGTACTTTGTAAAAGAATTGATCAGACTCGCGCTTCCTAGATTATTAAAATGTTGTTTACTATCTAAACAATAAAGTAAGTTAAAAAAATTAGAATAGTTAGATTAGAATCACCTGCTTTGAGTACCTGTTTTTACGGAGAATGAAATGAACCCTTCAATTTTACTTTGCCTCCCAGCTCGCATGCTACAACAAATTCAAAAACAATTTCTTAGTTTCAGCAAGGCTATACATGTAAAGAAAAATAGATCATTGAAAAAAAATCACACCGTAAAGTAGCTAGTCAGGCTTTATTCCCTCTTTTAGTTACGTAGTACATTTATGGCACTAGAACAATTCAAGCACTAGCTAAACTGAACAACGGACTTTGCTAACACAACCAACGCTTATTCTCTTATGTTTTTAATATTTCTCCTCGTCGAACATCGAGACAGAAACCTGAATCTCTGGAGTTAGTCTGTCAGTTCCTACATTTTTTTCGGCATGCGCTTTTCCATTTTTTACAGTTTGCAAGCTCGTTGTCAAGGCACTCCCGGTAACTGGCTTGACAGTCGGTAAGGCAGGAATGGAATTCGTAATCGTCTGCTGTAACTTCCGTAATCGTAGCCGTCAGAGAGGCTAGGACAATCAAAACAAGAAGGCACTTCATCTGTGAAAAAAACAAACAAAACCGTTCTACTTGTAGATTCTGGCGGCATGTATAGTTGTGAAAGCAGAACTGTAGCCGCCATGCAGGTTATGTGGGTCAAGTGATACTTTACCAACGAGAACTCTGTTTAGAATTTTTTTGGATAATTTTTTATTCGCTTTGGAAAGGGTTGTTATTTCACTGTGAAATCACTGCCCCCATTTTACGGCCATGTGCTTAACACATGGAAGTAATTTCGGGAGCAATCTTTTGCTGACAAAGATGCTAATGCTATGATTTGATGTAATAAAAACCAACAGTGTTTTACCACAAATTATTTAGTTAAGGTTGTATTTTTGTGTTTGTACTGTTTTGCGAAGGCACTCCTTAACCGTTCAACCACTGGGCTGCAAAAGGTGCCCTGGATAGCCACAAGAGCATCAGATGGATGTCTCTCATAGATGCGATTCCAACAACTTGGAGACAACACGCCAAACAAAGCTTAGATAAAAAGTACTGTATACAACGGGTAGGTTCGAAACAAGTATACAAGTTTTCTTGTAGCAAAAAATCAGTTCCACTAATATATATGAAATGGATTCGCGAACAGTTTAAAATTAGCGATGAGCATATGGACAAAGTTTACACAGTTCCCAGTTATGATTCATACAAAAACTAAAGAGTTGCAGTATAAAATCCTTGATAAGTATTTAGCAACGAATAACTACTTAAAGAAAATTAGTTTAAAAAGAAAAAGACCAGTAAACGCTTTGCGAACAGAAATCAGAAGACTTGCATCATTTGTTTTATGAATACTCCATTGCAAATTATGTTTGGTGTAACTCCTGTTCCTGGTGGTTTCAAATGTAATCACAACAAAAACCACTAACACATAAGGACGTACTGATAGGTTTTCTTTTCAAGATCCTTCGATCCTTCTCAGCGCTTGCATTCTTTATGCAAAGTTTTTTTTTATCTATATATGTTGTGTACAATGTCGACACCCTAGTTTCCCCGGCTACATATCATACCTACGGCTCCAATTTAAGAGCGAATGCTGTGCAGCCCAACAAGCAAACAAGCTAACAGCCCTTAATACCAAATGGAGCATTCTAAAACTCTTTTTGACTTCCCCTCTATAATTACAACAGAAATTTAACACACCCGTTCCTTGATTTTGTACTGCACTAACATTATGTTTGTTTTTCTTGTTTAATATTGCAGTTCCATTCTTTTCCCTTAATTATGTGTTCTATCAGCATTAGTTGTATATTTACCGGTACTGTACAACTGCTAAAATGAATAAAGAGAAAAAAAAGTAAAAAAGGAACTGTAGGCGCTACCTTGAGATCAGTTGAACCTCTGCCAAACAACAGAGACACTACAAACGATTTCTTAACAAGGTTCAGCTGTGAAGTTCTGGTTGGGTAAAACTCAATCCTTTAATTATTTACTTCGTATCGATTCCACTTAAACTCCAAAGTTCATCTAGCTAGATATACATTGTGAGAGGAGGAGGAAGGGGTTGGAAGGAGGGGGAAGGGGGTTAGCATGCCGTTTTATAGGGAAGTCTCGTTTTCTGATAGTTTTTAACAAGTGAAGGTTACAGTAAATTTGCAAATCTTAATACACACCATTTTACTATTATGCTGTTGGAACTAAATTTGGTGTTGGTGTTGGTGTTAGTATTGGTGTTGGTATTGGTGCTGGTCCTGTACTAATATTGCTTGTAGTTGCAGTTGATGTTCGTGTTAGTGTTGTTGTTAATGTTGATACTTCGGTCGGTGTTACCGTTGACACTGGTAATGGAGGTATAGTAGTGGATTTGGCAGTGGTGTCGGTATTGGTGTTGGTGCTGGCATATTGTTATTGCTTTTGTTGTCCATGGCCGTTCCTGCACCTGTTCTTGTTTTTGCTATCCTTGTATTTGTTTCGGAATCAGTTGTGGTATTGGTACTAGCATGGTATTTGTTGGTACTTGTTCGTGTGTTAGCAATGGAGCTAGTATATTGTTCTTTTTTGTCCTTGTTATTGTTTTTGTTCTTACTATTGGTATTAATTTTGGTATTGGTATTGATATGAGTATTGATACTCACTGTGTTCGGATTGGCAATATTGATGCGTTGTAGTTGGTGTTTTGTTTAGTTTTTGCCCTTATTCCGGTTCCTGTTTTTATTCTTACTATTGGTATTTGTTTTGAATTTGGTTTTGGCGCTAGCGTTGTATTGGCTTTTCGGCCGGTGCTGGTTTTGGTACTGACTACTGGCTCCTTGTTAATGATGTTGATAATATAATGCTTACTAGCTCTCTTGTTTGGCAGTAAACTCGTGTAAGCTCTCAATGAATTCCTGAAGCTTTCCTCAAATTTAACCATGTTTAATTCTTATGAAACTTGGTGATAGATAAATATTTTTGGGGAATGTTATTCTAGGTTAATTTTTTCAATTCACGTTGAAACTTTTATTCTGCTTTACCACGCTTCTTTTGGTTGTTTTAGGCTTTAAACCTGCGGTAAATTAAGTACACATAATGTGTGTAAAAACAGGCTCAGTACAATAGGCTTTGTCTTACCATTCGATTAACATTGATCTAAAGAAAAGTTGTATCAACAAATAAACAAATTTAAGAAAGATGAACAAATACAGTTACTCAAACGGACAAGTAAACGTCTGCAAATGGGAGAAAAGAAAATCTCGGTTTTGTAGGGCTTAGAGGTAAATGTGGATCACAAATCAAGGAAGCAGCTGTTGTTGATTTATCTAAAGAAAGGGAAGCGTGGGCGGTATTTAAACAATGGCTTCCTTGTAAAGACAGTTGCAGGGGGAAGTACTGACTATTAGAAGGAACAAAACCGCAATCTAAGTTTTGGAAGCCATTCAATTCGGTCCTTAAAGTTCCTTGAATAATTTTGCTCCTCATAAATGTGTTTGCTTTAGCACATTAATCTGACCCTCAAAGGTGAAATAAGTTAAG
This sequence comes from Umimayanthus nakama, assembly GCA_027574985.1. Lineage (NCBI taxonomy): Eukaryota > Metazoa > Cnidaria > Anthozoa > Zoantharia > Parazoanthidae > Umimayanthus > Umimayanthus nakama. The sequence continues at coordinate 12,541 of JAOBRG010253982.1, read as the reverse complement.
TTTTATAACACAGAACCAAGTTTTAAAAAAAATTTGTGTTTTTGTTATAAACCTTTTACTGTATTGTCAGGAAAGAGGCTGAAAAGAAAATGCTTTCCTTCTCAAACATTTTTCGCCCAACCTGGTTTGTGGCTTTTCTTGATACCAATAACTGTTACAAACCCCGTCTCCATGTGAACTGCATGGCTAGATCTTTTTGCCATATCAACAAACTTCTCTACAGCCTCAACTTAATCGGTAATAAATAATGGCCAATCTCTTTAAAGTTGAAAAAAGTTAAATAGTTAGACTAGATAACAATTTGCTAACTTAGTTTCCTTTATGATGTTAAATCAGCGTCTTTGTTTTTCGCCTAAACAATTATACAAAATCATAGTTTCACGTTTCAGCATAGACAGGACGCTAACTTACATGAAACCATTCAAAAGACCCCCAACTCACGTGTTCTATACCATGTGGAAACAGTAGTGATTAGCATCAGATGAGTCGAATTAGCAGATTTTCACTCATGAATACAACAAACTTTTAAGGGAGTAAGAAATGTTGGATATAGCACGAGTGTCATTAACCTTTAAGACAGGTTACTGGCTAGGTATAATACGCCAGCTACAAGCAAGTTTTCTAAAACTTAAAGGTCCCTTTAAACCTGACTTTGCATCTATCCTACGTCCTTCTCCCGTGCTATAAACACAGTCAGTGTGTTCATGCAAATGTTTATCAACAAACACTAGCACTCTACTTTCATTATTTGCTATAGTTAGCTTCTTTTTTATCCAATGGCAAAGCCTCGCCGCAAAACTATTATTTCCTTCTCAGTAGGATCTCTTGCCCTCGGAAATGAACATTTCTCCGAGGAAATTGAGTATCAGCGGAAATACTGCCAACGCAGCTGTCTCGAACAAAGCTTGTTGCGTGATTTTATTTATCCATAAACACTCAAGTCGAATGTAAACTTAATTTTGCCACATTATGGCCAGAGTTTACAAATCGCACAAGACCCAAACTACACCATAGCTAAGGTTTTTTTCTCTGACAACTTTCGAGAACTAACCTACTCTTAATCCAGCATAGACAAAACCTAAGGAAACCATGAAAACCCGCAGTTTAAACGTTGCTTCTTTTTCAAAAAGTGATTTAGATATGTATGCATGATTGTAGTAAGTATGTATTTTTAAGCATTTAAAAAATTGCACAAGTTTAGCTTGGAACTTATGAAACGAATTGATGTAAAGGGACATAAATTTTCCTCTTTCTTAAACGAATCCCTGCCTTACATTTTTGGACAATTACGGCGTAACTCCGGGTTGAAAATACAAAAGTACCTATTTTCTTAACAATTATGAAAGCTAAACTGTTAAGGGTTTTAAACAGGGAGTACTCAAAATGTATGCATTCTGTTACAAAAGGGTGATGAGTCTTTACTTAAAGAGTAAGAGATACGGGCATAATTTCAAAAGCTTACCACTGGAGTAGTCAGTCGAATAGGGGAGATCGAATTGGCTATCTTCAGTGCTTGCTCTCGTCAACAGACTAGATGTGATTAACACTGCTTGAACTGCTTATTCTAACGAGAAGAATCTGTTAAATAGCCGTTTGATAATGTTCAGTTTTTATTGGCTAGCAAATGAACAAAAGAGTTGCAAACACCAAAAATATATTTTAATCACATTTTAGCACCACCTAACTGGTGTCATGGTAACAGGCAACCGTTGGTATTGTTTTAAAACTTTCTGAGACTAATATTGTTCCATTAAATGCCTAGTTAAATTTAAACTTTTTAAAATTCTAAAATAAAAAAGTAGGCGGTCTCCAATTGCTAAGAAGTTAAGTGGCTTTTCATTCTAAATATACAAACATAATGATTTTCTCTGTAGCCTTTTTAGAACACCTTGGAACAATCGTCGGATTCGGAACACGATTCTTCAGTCGTGTAAACCTATTGTACAAATATTTGAAGGCGTTTAACATAGACGAAGCACGATTTTTAGCGCAATCGTTGTTGCAGCAACGCGCATAAAGTTCTCGAACTAATTTTAAAACTCGCAACATGTTGCTACTAGAATGAAGCACTTAAATTGCCTTCCGTATGCTGTTTTTGTGGAACATTGTTGCATTAAAGATCGTTCGGTCTAACATCATCTTAACTCAAACAGACGTAATGAAAGCCTTTTAAAAGTTTAAACTCAACCAGTCAACGTCAAATATAATTCTAAAGAAAATTTTAAGTTCTTGGTTATGCAGCAGTAGGAAACTTAAAAAGCTTTTTTGACTTAAACAGCTTGTTTGAGAGGTAGTTTCACGGCTTAGTTTGGCTAAAATTACGCTCGAGTTGTCACGGCGTCTTTACCCTATCATCATTTCTCACTGCGGAAGCTCCTAACACAGCTATTTGTAGAAAATTTAAGAGAGTTTCTGGTAACTCCATGGAAAGTTGTTTTATTCAAACTTACATTCAAACATAAAAAGAAAACAAAATTGAAATTTTCTTTTAAGAATGTTCTGTAGCTCTAATGAGTAAAGTAGGGGAAAGCAATTTTAGATAGTAAAAACAAAAACAAAAAATAGCTCGTGATAAGATTCAATGCCAATACATGCTATGTACTATAGTACAATTTTGATGCCGATCTTCGCTGTATAAGAAAGACAATAATCAATAAATTGAACTCGTCTTCCAAATTACTGCGCGTGTTGAAGAAACAAACTTGACGAGGTTTTAAAATATATTGAGCTAATTTCCTGTGCATATTCAAAAATTATGAAAACATGAAATTACATTAGGAAATGGCACAAATTGCTTTCGCCTTATATATTTCTCACGAGGTGATGTAAAACTGTTCAGTGCTAGTGAAAAATCGTGTAATGTGTTCTAAATTTTTACAGTTTATGAATCAGAGAAGTATTTGCAAGAAGCTAATGTAAACTTTATCACTATAATGGTTTATTTTCTTCTAATTTTGCTGCTGATCATTAAATGTTGTTGTTTTGTTGTTTATCCACTTTACCACACTTTAGTTTCATAGCTGTTGATCTTCTCTTTTTAAAAGTTTGACCTAAGGCTATATTTTCAGTGGAAATAACCAAAATAAAATGCCAGAATTTAGCTGTTACAACTATTAAAAATGTACCCTAGCAACAAGACACTTTCTCAAGTACAAAAGCTACTGTTAAACAAACTCCCTTCTCAATTGTAGAAGTTTCCACAAAGACAACCAAAAGCAAGAAAAAATTTAACGCCGGTGGTGTTTGTCCGAGAAAAATATAGCAACAGTACTTAAGACAAAACTTTTTCTTCCATTTTGCCCCTTAATTTATTACAGTTAGAGAATGTTCGGTCCTTAACTTAGGCCCAGTTAAAATTCAGACGTCGTGCTTCTGCCGTGCTGAACTAAATTCAGGAATTAAGTTTGACAAAAGCACGGCAGAAGCACGGTGTCTGAATTAAACTTTTGAAATCAGTTCGGCAAAGCAATTAAATTCGACAAGCTCTGCCGTGCTACACAACTCTGGCACGGCAGTGATCACAAACGTCGTACCACTGCCGTGCCAAACTAAACTCATAAACTACAACAATGTATTTTGGGCGAATTCCATACCCGCGAGAAGTTACATGTAAGCATTTTCCTTTACGGAGCATGCGTATAGAGTGTTATTTCTGCACAATAAAGCATTCCGACAGTGACATGGCGGGTTGGGGAAAACATTTTACCGCAGAAGAGCAGGGCGGAGAAGAACCCTTTTATGAAAACAGTAAAAAGCGGTAAAGGCAGACTGTCAGTCTATTTAATGTTTTTGGAGTTGGATTTTCCGTAACAGTGTGGCGTTGAAAATGCTTTTGACACACTGAATGTCTTCTTGAACCTTAAGCATCAGAACTTACTGTGTGTATTCCATAAATGTTCAAACCATCAATAATTGTGTCGTGGCAGACGTCGTGATCGAACAGCAATGACATTCCCCGGAGAAAACAGTAGTGTAGCCAGAAAAAAAATCTTGCAATAACTCTAATAGATAGCATTAACCTTTCTTACAATAGGAGAAGTATTTTGCACTGCCTTCCTTTTCGCCGTTTGCTTGAATCTTGCAATAATTTTACAAGTAGGAGCTTTTACTTCAATTTGGAAAACCGCGCCAATTTAGTTTGACTGCTACTTACTAACTGTCATGTTGCCTCAGTATATTAAATCCTGAATTTGGCACGACTCTGACTCGACGTCTTAATCACAGTCGTACTTCTGCCGTGCTACAGTTGAACCGCTTGTTGAATTAAGATCGGCATGGCAGAAGCACGACGTCTGAACCCGGCCAAAGTGTAATAACGGGTTTATTATATCTAGGACCACTTAAGATCTTTATCACATTTTTAAAAGACCAATATTGTATTATATCTAGTTACTTGGTGCATTCAGGACTCAATCCGTATTAAGGTACATTTAGGACCTTTATCACATTTAGGGAAATTGATTACACCTGAGGCTTCTAGAAGTCTTCGGAAATCTTCATAAGTATTCGAAATCATTGGAATTTTTCCGGACGTGATCAGAACTGTTCGTTAAAGTTCGCAAGAGTAAAAAAGTTTCAGGGCCGATTTTTGAAAAGTCCTTAAAACAACCCCTCACTGCTGCGTGCAAGTGTTGTTGGGAAAATAGACTTTCCCGTTGCATACCGCAGAATATGGAACAACAATTTTTGCATCTGATTATTAAATAAAATGGTTTTTTCAAGGCATTGGATAGAATGGTACGATATGTTAAGATGAGGTATGGTATGGTTTCAGTAAGGTATGGAATGGTATGGTATGATTTAGTATGGTATGGTATGGTATATATATTACAGACTTTGTGATGCATTTCCTTTGTCGGCTATAAGACATAACATTTCTGAAACAATGGCGCTCGCTCGCAGTAAAATTGTCAAAGAAGTAGGTTCTGTTGCAAAATGGATTTCCGGAAGACTCTTAAGTCCTGCCTAAAGACAGTCACCTTACCTCAGACGAAATTGTACACGTGATGGCATTTCTAAGTAAAGATAACAGAAACCAATTAAGGAAAGGAAAAGAAGCCTGTTCTGTCGCGACACCGAAATCCCACGGGTACTGTTCTTGACTCAACCAACAGACTGAGTCTCAATTTTGTCACGTAAAATAGGTGTTTATAGATCAAACATTGTTTGGTTCTTCGGTATACCAATAGGGTCACTGGCTGTCATATCATAGAGTCGCCTCTTCCCTGAGAAGGAAACATCTCTAAATTTTTTCTAAAGGGATAACAGGATAAAAAGTCAACACGAGTAACCAAAGGCCTTAAAAGGAGTGTTTGACTGACCATTAGTAAACAAATATACAATAGCTTATTGTTAAAAAGCGTTAGTTCTTGCACAATATCCAATGGAGCATTTCGCTCTAGGATTAAAACTTTTTTGATATCCTGATCACCTTCCATACTTGATGTACTTAGCTTTAACGGAGCGTCCAGTAAACGTAAAAGAAAAGGTGCTAGAGTAGCATTTTATACCGTTAGCAATTGGTCAACGAACGCATTATCGGTAGCCATGTCAAGAAATATGAGTCCATGTATAAGATTTTTTCCTGTGTCCTCTCTTCCCCGAGTTTGCGAGCTAAAACACTTAAAGGATTGTTTTACATTTGAGGAAAACTTCAGCGCTGGCTGGATTAAGTACGACTCTTCCAAAGTGACTGTTATATCACCAAATGACTTGTTTGAACCTCTGTACTCTATCGACCCAATTTTTGACACCAAGAAGCAAGTTTTTAATGTAAACAAAGTTGAGGATTTGGAAATCTTGGAACAAGTGTTGAACAAGCCTCTGGTTATGTGTGTTACTCGTCGTCAGCAATGTAAAAACGAAATGCCAGATCAAGATGTGGAGGGGAGATTCAAAGGAGTATTGACAAACATGGGTTTTGACATAGATTTTGTGATGCTTTTTCCTCAGTCAGCTATAAGAAATTACATATCTGAAATACTGGCTCTCATTCGAAGTAATCAGTTCTCAAGAGAAAAAAATTCTGTGTCAAAGTAGATCTTACAAAGACTCTTATTGAGCTGATCCTACCAGAAAACAGTCACGTCACCTCAGACGAATTTGTGTCATGGCATAATTGCTCGTTTTGGATCACAAACTATTGCAAACCTCGTCACACCTTGATGTATGTGAATAGCACGATTTTCTGGACTCTAATGTTCCCTTACTCATTTTTCGTAGCTCTTCCTTACCGTCTCGTACGCAAGACCCAATGCAAGGATTATGTTAAAGAGTTAAGGGTGCAGCTAATGTTTGATGCCAAGCCGGATGAGGAGCTCGTTGCCTGCATGTGGTCAGCTGAAAGGAACTCCCCAGGTGACCATAAAAGATTAACCTCCGCATTTTCTTTCGGGACAACGACAGTAAGCAGCTTAATATCGTTGTTACAACATGAATCTTTGTTGTTTCTATATAAGTTTGACGGTTTAAATAAGCAATGAATATAATGTTTCTTCTATAAACTAAATAAACGAGTTATTTACAGGGTGAGATTCGGATAAAAATTCAACCAAATGTATGGGAAAAGGTAAGAACAACCACAGAATCTGCCACAATTTACTGGTTCATACAAACCGTGTAAAGGTACATATAAGCTTCAGTGACATGCTAATAGTTAATTTACAAAGAGAATTTCCATAGCTGTCTTAAAGATCCATTTGATTTCAAGTACGTGCTACACAAGAAAACAAAAGCTTTGTCATAACAATTATCTCTAAACAAAAGGCATTTGTTAAAGTACTTAGCAGTACAATGAATTGAAGTTTCGTTAGATGTTGTGAAGAGAATATTAAGACAAGAGAAGACTGGCTGTTAGACTGTAGAGTTATGTTTAGCTTGTATTGCAATTGTTTGCTTTTGTTTACGATGAAGATGATATCATTGATAATGTTTTTACAATTCTGAGGTCAGTATAGAAGAAAACTCTACCTTTGTCTCAACATCACAAAGTTCAATACTTGTGAAACTTGGTTCTTAGATTTCAGTTTGCAATTTCTTTTAGTAACCACGGATTATTATTTGGTATTTTAAAATGGGAAAAATTGTTTCTTGCTCTAAAATGGCAATTTTTTATTTTAGTGTGTCATTATACATTTACCAATGCTAACGGAAAATATCGCACTAATTTTCCAGCTTTTAGAAAACCTGAAATACCAAGTTAAACTTGAAAAAGACAGCTTAAAAGAATATAAGAATCATTTGTAGAAACGGCAAGTCATTAATAATAGTAACAAAAATAATAACAACAACTATAATAACAAATAATAATAATAATAATATGACTTTATTTCAAAAATGTTCTAAAACTTTAAAATATATACAAACAGATAGCATCAGTGCAATCTAGAACGCTATTAACCATATATAATACTAATATAAACTTTTCAAAAGTTAATCCAAAAGCGATAAATATTTCGCCATAATCGTTAAAACAGATCCTAATTAAAACTACAATACATAGTCAGTTGGACAAGACAGTTCTAATTTTCTTGGCTTTGACTGGAGTAAAAAGGAAAGAATAAAAAAAGACTGGAATAATATTTACAATAGCTAATAAAAATTATTGCTTAAATTCTGGCTTGCGCACTTTCTGATGTAAAATCAATGTCAGATATATTAGCTGCTCTTCTCTTCCTCCTTGTTCCTCTCAGACACAGCAGGGCTGACCGCAGGATCGCAAAGGACACTTTTGCCCTTATCCAAGATATAGTTGTGGCGTATTCCTCTCCTTTCTTCAACGCAAGTAGCTCTGCAAGCCGGCTATGGTATCTTTTGCACTCATCGGCCATTCCACCCGAGGTTGTGAAAACTAATGGTGTGAATGTCCCATGCTCGACCTCCATAACCCGTCTGCTGTACTGCCTCTTCTTCTCGTTTTCATGCTGTTGGAATATCTGTTTCGGAGACAGTTCTCGATACGAATCTGCGTTAGGGTGACAAACCCGAACATCGAAATACGCAGACTGCTGTCTGTCCCGAAACCCGCGGGCGTGAACGTCTAGACGGGCATCGGGCGCTTTTTTATTAATATTTTTGTTATTATTATTATGATGATTATTAATATTATTATTATTATTGTTATTATTATTCTATTATTATTATTATTATTATCATTATTATCATTATTATTAATGTAGTGTAAAACGTTTGGATGCCATGCCCCTAATTAAAATGTTCATGTGGCGCGAACGTAGCCTGTGACGCCTGCCTTTAAATACCGATACTCAAAAAAATGATCGATAACACATCTTGATGCCTCATTGAAATTCTTCGGTGGTACATTTTTAACTACATCGATCTGTTACTATCATTATCATTATCATAAAAAGTATCAGTAGATAACAACTTTATTTATGTTGATCATAAACCTATTTACACTTGAATAACTACATGACTACTACTTTTAAATCTAAAAATGGCTAATTACCAAAATTAAGGGCTGTAAAACATGTAAGAGACATGACAAAAAGACAATGAAATGTCAGTGTCAGTTCAAACATTCTCTCCTGGCCTAAGTTTTTTGAATATCTATAAAAGCTTCTGCAGCATTTAAATTTAACTTAAAATCTTCCAGTACTTTGTGGCCCTTTGAAGCTCATGCAAGCTGACGGGTCAAAGAAGCTCGAATGATAATCGTACTCTGAGCCAAGTTATCACAGGTGCATAATTCTCGTTGTCCAGTATTCTTTTTTAGTGTTTTCGCTTTTTCTTGTTCTCTCGCTCTTCGAAGATTTCTGCCGTTGGCTGGATCAGGGTACTCTTCGAGTTAACATTTCGTCTTGTTGAAAAAAATGCCAGAACTCCCAGGAAATCTACCAAACAGCCTTCAAATCCAGTTTTGCTTATGGACTCGCTATCCCAGATCTCAGGTTTAATCTTTTGTTACTTAGTGGTGGAATTCGTGGCATACTTCCACGTTCTTGCAATCTCGGATGAGTAGCGTTGTTAAAAAAACTCGAACGCCATCTTGTCCTTTTTACGCGAAAGGGCATGGCCCCTTCAGAAACATATTCATTTGACTTTGTAGGTAGGACAATGGCAGTGCTAAAGCGCATTCGTACAGAGTCCTTAAACTCCTTTTTTTCTAGAGCGAGGCCCTGCTCTTCCTGAGGAACTGTGTTAAGCCAGGAATTCGATCCCTTGTCTCTGGCCTGCTTTACCAAACGTAGTAGGTCTGCTTGCAGGAGTGCGTCGATATGATCCAAACTCAATTTGGTGGTATCATTCTTGAGCGACTGTTTGTTTCTACTCTTTAATACTCTTTCAAATAATGGATATAAACCTTCATTTGCATGATTTCTTGGAGTGAGGGGTGGGGAGGAGTATACAGGTTTTTTTAGTTAGTCTCCGGCAAAAAACCTTTTTACTGTTTTTTGGCTTTTCGGAGTGAAAATTATTTTTTTTGCTCCTAGCTCGGTCGGTCATACATTTTGTTTTGTAGTAACAATTTGTGTGTGCTACGATAATGTTGTATTGTTGTATTTTGCACTAGGAAAAATATCGCACGTCACCCTTTGTGTATGCGTTAAGCACTGCTACGATTTATGCCATGTGTAAGGTGTTTACCTACAATTCGTTTAAACTTAATAACTTCTGTAACACACTTGCAATTTGTGTGCAAGTTAACGGGTTTCTTTAAAACCTGGCTATCTACCTTCCCACGTAACCGTCTACCTACATAAATGCCATCTTGTCTACGTACAAAGCAACCTGCCTGCCATTTTAACAAGTGCGTCCACCTAAGTTAGATCCAGTTAACACTCTACCTAGTTCCTAGACTCCTCTCTCTGTCGAGATAAAGACCCTGTTTGGCCGGTCTGGTGACGTGATTTCCTTATTTATACTCCGTGGAAACATAAAACAACGCCCGAAGATATTACTGTTACTGTTTAGCTAAGCAATATCAGGAAATATTTTTTTTGTCATCAGAACAATTAAACGCACATGCACGTTTGTTGTATTTGCATGTTACTACTCAAAATCTTGGTACCACGTGACCAGACCCCTGGGCAGAGGAAAGAGACTGGGAACAAAGTTTCTTACTACCGAGCTAGGTTTGTAAGGTACTTCCATAAGAACTTTCCGGGCATTACCGTATAATAAGTAATTTAAGACCAACCAAATACCAGAGTTCTTTCCGTTGTAACGGAGCAAAATTGTCGAATAGTTTGCCGGCTAACATTAAGAAATAAACTAAAATTTTCTTTTTTAAATCTAAGATACAAACTCATTTGGTCACACTTTAATTGCTACGATATTATTTTAATATTCTAGTTTGTGTAGTGTGATTTGATGTATTGATAAGGCCTCCATTCAAGCCAGCTTTTGCTGAGCTTAACCCGCCTGATTAAATATTGCTAATAAATAATTCCATTAAAGCATCATTTGAAAGGAAATATGAATAGGCCAGCATAATGTGGAACGGAAATCTACTCTCAATATTACATGCTTATGCGTTTGTACGAGAAAAATTGCTGATAGTTATTTATATCATTTTCAGTATACGATGTTTTTCATATTGAAATATCGCTCTTCCGTGTTTGTTCAAGTAAGCGCCCTTGGCAATTATTACACTTTTGGAACTTTAGGGTTGGTGCTTACTCGTATTTGGCGCATACACGACACCTCACTGTAACAGTAAAGTCGCGTTTTCAAAGTTATCCGGTAGTGCTTATCGCATGCACAAATAAAGTTAGATGGTAGCTGCGCCCTTAGCTGGGGCACATCTCCGGCCAAGAAGCTACAACGTATTACTCGTTAA
>JAOBRG010253871.1:0-16552 GCA_027574985.1 Umimayanthus nakama | reverse complement strand
CATTTTGGATGTTTATGAAGTTAGGTCATGTGCGTGACGTCAGCGTTTTCGAAAAGCATCGTTTTCGAAAAGATCTCTGTCCACACTAGAACATTTGGTCGGCGTTTTCAAATTTATCCACTCTAGCCGGCGTTTTCGGTGACAAAATTCACCGGCGTAGTGTGGACGAAAGGCCTACCCGTGTAAATAAAGATGCGTTTTCAAATTTACCCAGACGCAGCCTCAGTCTCGCCATGTTTCTGAGAAACTTATTTGTTCTCTCATAAAAATGTTCTTACTAATTTGTTTTTTGAAACAGCTTTGATCAAGCAATTAGTAGATGTAAAATGCACAGCAAAATTTACAATATTTTTTACAGTTACTACTTTAATGACGAAGACGTGAAGAAAGATACCGAGCTTCAGAGATACGTAAACGAAATTTCTGCGGATGGAAAAGGTCCGGACGGCGGGCGCGGAATGGTGAGTATACATTTGGAAGTTGAGCCGTCATTTGAGCTCTGTTGTCGTCCATAATCTTGCATGATTTTTTTACAGCTTGGTTTGATCAGTAGCAGGTATTTAGTTCTAGCGTTCCAAAATTTAATTTCAAACCATCGCAAAATTCTTTCACTTTCTTGACAAAACACCACTGCCAAGCGCTGGTGACAACTACTTTAGTTTAAGGAAAGCACAGCATAAAAGAGTGCACGTGAGAATGTAGCCCGGTGACCATCCTAACACTGCCTGGTCAATGGTGTAAGCAAGGCCGTTTGTTATCAAACACCAATATTAACTATTAGTTAATGTTGCAGTTTGATAATAAACGGCCTTAAAAATAGTCGACATTTACACCCAGAGTTAAAAAAGACGATGGCAATGGTAGTGAGAAAATAGTAACACTAATATAATAAATAATTGTATTAACAACATTGATTATCGACTTGCTGAAGTTGTGAACACAAACTAAACCAACCCGGCTTACATGTTAAACAGCGAGTGTATCCACCTTTGTCCGTTTTGTGCTTCTTAGTTTACCCGGACATAACAGATGAACAAACTATGCAAAGTTCATATTTATCTGCTGCTAAATCTTACGTACTGCTGGTTTGCATCCTTGGACAAACATTTCTTCTTTCACTCGATATAAATTTTACTTATTACCATAAATGGTCTTTTAAACGCCCTGGGGTTTATTTAATTTTCGTACTAAAGGGGGGCGTCTAATAGATACGAGGCGTTTATTAGAAGGGGGCGTTTATTTCTTATCTAAAGTAACGCACTCCAATCATTATCGCTTACTTTGACTTTGAACTGGAGCACGAAACGATTTCTAAGCCCTTGATCCAGAGAAGACGTTAATAAACAAACTATTGATCGATGAAGTGGTTTATATGCTCTTTATTCTTGGGAAGAAATTATTAGTTATGGAAAAAAATAATTTCTGGGATTATATAGGGGTGGCATCTATTAGATAGGGGGCGTTTAATAGAGAGAGGCGTTTAACCCAAAATTGTTTTAAGAGGGAGGCGTCTATTAGATACGGGCGCTTATTGGAAGCTGGCCTTTTATTAGATCATTTACGGTAGTTGACCCTAATTTGATTTGAAAGAAAGGTTTTGTTCCATGTAAAGCTGAGTGCAAGATTGTTATTGAGGCAAATTCTCACTTCACTCAGATGAAAGGATTTCCCGCCACCGTGAAGACAAGGAAGCTATTGGTGAACATCGTTACGAGGCTCATCGCCCAAGTGACCATTCAGCACGCGGCTGTCAATTACCCCTTGATCGATTACGGTGGAGTCACGCCCCTCACGCCAACCAAGCTGTACAGCGATCCCCGGGTGAAGCCTGGCGAGTTCAGCGTGTTCAATTTCCCTAACGCCAACACAGCTGCGGTGAGTGAGTTCATAGCGATACAGGGTCTCTCGGGGTATCAGCTGGTGAGCTGGTTGCGTCATCCTTTATAAATAAAGTTTTATCCGTTCATTCACTCCTACATTTCGACTTTATTCAAATTCTAAAAACGCAGAAGTTGAAATAACTCATGATCAATACTGGTTAAAGACGGAAAGTAAAGGCAGTAGCAGCTAGTATCAGCTAGTATCACAAGTTTCAGACGGTATTTTTACTTTTAATTGAGTTTTCAATACGACAGGTTAAAGTTAACCTTGTTTTGCAACTTCTATCAATCTGTTTCAATAGTTCAATGTTAAAATACTTTTTAGCCTTTTGACTTTTGAAACTTTAACTAGAAATTTTACATTAGTACTCTGCTGCATGGTAATTGAGATTGCACTATTGGTAGATTTGTTTGTATCCATTTGAATTAATAGAAATATATTATTATTATTGTTGTTATTTTTATTATTGATATAGTTATTATTATTATTATTATTACAATCTTAGTTATTGTTACTTAAATAATTCTGGATCTATTATTATCACTGTGGCTATTTTTGTTACAATTCTTTTCTAGTTAATATTGTTGCCATTATATCTGTGAAACTGCTTTATAGCTCCATCTCCTTTAAGGACTTAAAAAAGGTGTTTTGCCAAGCCTTACACTCGTGATATCTATTCAACCGGCTTCTCCCCTCTCAGGTCCAAGCTTCTCTAACAGTCAGCTTGGCGACGCTCCGCTATGATAGTCTGTTCAATTACAGCGGTAAGCTGAGGGACAAGCCAGGAAGAGAAGTGGTTGATCGACATTTCTGTAGGCTGCGCCGAGTCATCCAGCCTTTACTGGAGAATCGGAATGAGGACCGCTTTCAGGGGGGTCACATGACTTACCCTTACTTCCTCCCGAGATGGGTTCCGAACGGAGTCCAAACATAAAGAGCCCGGATGAAGAGCGTTCTGTGTTCTGACCATAGCAGTTTGTAACTTGGCTGTAGCCAGGATTAGTAGGGCTTGCGTAAAAATTTCTGCCGTATAAAGAAAAACTCGCCCAAAATAGGGTTTAAGGTTTTTCCGCCAAATCAGCAATAAATTTTAAAGCAATGAAACAATAGTTCCAGCTTTTTGAAGCAATGTTTTCTAACCTTTCAACAGAAACTATTGCAGGATTAAACTGAATAAAAAAGCGGTTAACTGCTGTGGTATTGTGGAGTATTTTTAATGTTCTGCAAAGCCCCAAACAAACCATCAGTTTAAACTCACATTGCTCTTTTCCGAATTGTGCTAAAGAATGCTCGATAAATGATAACACTTTCTTTGTTTGGGTTAACGGAAAGATACTAATGGATTTAGCCCCAAACCTAGAACACACCGAAATAAGCAATCCTTTTTTCAATTTTTTTCCAAGCAAACTGATTTGATCAACATAACACTTAGCTAAAACAATTTTAAAGGAGTAATTTTGTAACAATTAAATAAACGTGCATTTTTATGAGTTTTTTGATATGTTAATGAGACTAGAATCAAGTTTTACCCTTTCCAAAACGGCACGAAGCGTGCAGTTTAACTCTATTGTTTGTTTTTAGTTTGCGCAGATTTTGATTTTTCTAATTATACAATGAACACCATGAATTCCGACTGCCTCGAATTATCGGTTTATTAAATCAAGCTGAAGTTTCCTGTTTTGCGCTGTATCAAGATGATAAATTTAATTTCCATTTTTAAAAACAAACGTGCTGCCGTTGGCAAAAAAGCCGCATGCATATGATTTGGTAGTGACTTGGTTTGTCTTAATAATATTGTACTAGTGTAAATGAATATAAGAAAAGAAATCATCTTAAAAAGCAAACATTTAGCCGAACATTTGTAATGCTTAGTTATAGATCCAAAGACATTGTATAACACAAAAACATCTTAACAGCTTCCAGTTAATGAAAAGACAATTGACCTATTTGCAAATTATGAAAGGAAATAATTAATTAAAAACTGTTTGGGGATATCATTTTGCTTTTTTCAAGCGGCCGGCCAATCAATATACAAGAGGAATGTTTGCAGACTAAAAAGAAACAAAATTTCCAAGAAATGTAAGGTTTTAAAAGTTGATACGATTCGGCTCCTGAAAATTAATTATTGAATATTGCAAACCTGTTTTAAAAGCTTGAAGCAGAGAAGCTTCTCTTTGCTTTAATTCGGCCATTTCGATATGTGTTTGAGTATATTATTCTGATTTGTCCGACTTATGATAAGAACAGAACAAATCATAACTTCGCTAAAGGTGACAAAAGCTTCTTTGTTTTCACGACATATGAAATTAACGAAATTCTAGACTGCTGATATACATTAATATGAGGAAGTAATACACTGTTAATTCTCAATAATTGTGCTGTTTCTCGAGATCTGAAAAAGCGATCAAAACAAGACTCGGCATTTTCTGGCAAACATTCCGGAATAAGTGTACGGGTTCTTACTCAACAACAGACTTTAATATCAAAATTTTATTTTTCTTGTTGTTTGTGTAGAGCTTAGAATAAACTCTTTGAAATATTTCTCCCTTGATCAAATCAAATCTTTCCTTTAACTCTTTATTTTTTTTCCGATGGATTCAAAGCAAGATTCATTAGTTTCATCTACATCGAAGCCAATGCTTTTGTCTTTATCACGCTTGAAAATATTAAGTCTACCTTTCATTAGTAAATCGGAATCGAGTTTTTTTGAATCCAGTTGTTGATCTTTTCTGTTTTTCCTTGCCGAGTGAGATTTGGTTTGATTTGAAATTCTTAATAGTAATAATAGGCATTTTATATAAAAAACAAAATATTTTTATTTTATTTTTCCCCATATTCCAACAAATCATTTTTCCAAAAATCATTTTTCCCAAATTTTCCAGAATTTCCCAGATTTTCAAGAATTTCCCTGATCTATCTTTTGAGAGAGCCTTTTTTTGGATTTTAGTTTTAGGGCAATTACGCAGACACTTTTTTTGTAGTTTTTGAATTTCTAAAAAATCCAAAAACTCCAGAAAATCCAGTTTTACGTTGGCACTTTAGCGGTTCTCGTTTTTTACGTGGATCTTTTTAGCGGTTCTCGGTTTTGTCCTGGTTCTACTGCTGGTCTGTGGTGGGGTTTAGTTTTGCGCTGAAATGCGCTTTTTACTTCCACTTCTACTGTTCTTCTTCAAGTAGAACACCTGAACACCTTTGAGTTCTTCGTGTGTGGTTCGTCACTTGTTAAGGTCTCCTCTTCTGACTCGTGCTCTGAGTTGATGTCTTTGCCCGACTTATAGCACTACATTTTCTGGGTTTCATTTAAAGTTAGCCGGTCTAGGATTACTACTAATCGGGTTTTGGAGATCTTAGATTTTTTTAAAAAAATTAGTTGGTCGGAGTATTAGCATTCCTAAGGAATTTTTACCTGCTCAAACAATCATAATATTCATTGGAAAAATTTAAACAACACTACATATTCTAAACTTGAAGACAAAAAAGTTACCGTATTCTTAATTTGTTATAATGTAAAAATAGTGGCCATGTCAAAGGCATTTTTACATTAGGCCATCGTATAAAGAAATTCTTACAGGATTTTACACTTTTGGTTTAACCCGCAGATAGGCAGGCCAAACCGAGGCGGGGAAGATTTCGTTAGAGTTCATAAAGGAAGATTTGGTTAGTACTTGCCGAAATTCAAGAGACAGATTTACATACGTCACTTAAAGATTTGAGAAAGATATCAAATTAGGTTCAACCGCCCCCCTCTGGGCTCAGATGCCCCCCATAAAAGTGCCCCCCGAGCAGTTTAGCCTAGGCAGGGTTCCTGCAGCTAGAAACTCTGCAAATTTAAGACCTTTTTAAGACTTTTTAAGACCTAAATTTGTAAAACTTAAGACCTAATATTCCTTCGAGCTTTTATTCAAAAGTATTAACACAGGCTACTTCGTTACCAGTTTACCTACAAAATGCGACAAAATGAATGTTCTGCCAAGGATATGTCCCTGTTCGAAAGACCTTTTAAAGTGTACATTCTTCATTGAAAGAGTAGGTCAGTTGCATAGGTTCAAACTTATTCTTCATCAATGATACGCAGAAAACACAACCGTTTAACAAAACAAAAGTTTGTAATGCCCTTCTTAAATATAGAGAAAGTCATTCACGAGTTCCACTGTTCTGCAAAGGTTCCTCACATGTTCGCTATCAAGACCTTTGGCATGTAAACACAAAGTCTGACACTGAACAAAAAAATCGAATAGACCAATACTCAATAGTAGGTTCAGATGCCCCCCTCTGGGCTCAGATGCTCCCCTCACAAGAGGTGGTTTTACTGATTTTTATGGAGCGAACTTTTATACAGTTGTTTTAAAAACAGGCAATGAACAGCAGCTATCCCAAATATTTCATACTATAGCACACTGTGTAGAGCAAGAATTGTTTTCTCGCTCCGAACTGGTAAAAGGGGTTGATCAAGCGTACCATAAAACTCATGCAGCTACGTTACGCGTGTCCGTTGCACTTTAATAATTGATGTTGATATTTGATACAAAGAATAGACATGAAGGACTGGTTTGTGTTTTGCTCTAGCAGCGTACTTGTAGTTATTCTATTTTCAGAATGTTCTGGTTCTTATTTAAAAAATGCGCAAAATGTCAATGCTCTTGATGATGTATTTTAGAAATGGACTTTGGTGTTAATGATGTCAGTTCCTTTTTTTTTCATTTCTGTTTTATGATTATTTCTATTTTCGATTGACAATTTTATTGTTGATTTCAACATAAGCCATGTCCGAATAAATGAGAAACACTAGTTTTTACCCAGTTACTGAGTGCTACAAAATCGGGCGTCTTTGAGGTTTCTTTACTTGACTGAGATTTCCATACTTCACTTAGTCCATAAAAATCGATTCTATAGCATGAATCATTTTATTTCTGGTTATGTTACCCATACCAGTCTAAAACATAAGAAATGATTCTGTTCTCAGAATTTTTGCAGGGGGGGGGCATCTAAGCCAGGGGGGCATCTGAGCCTGATACACCGGCGCAGAGGCACTAGTGCTCGAGTGCCAGATGTAAACATGGCCTTATTTGGCATGTGGTGGAAATCTCGGCTAACAAGAGGTACATGTGGGGATATGACTGTGAAAGTGAATGTGTGTATGTGTGCATTATGAATGAATGTGATGCGCATGTGTGAGCAGTATACATGTTTATATAGTATCTATCAGTATGTCTACCTGTCAGCCAATCGACACAAACTATCAATCAATTTATTTCAATGACAGGGCTGTTCACTCAGTAAGCCAGAGTCCAAACCCGAATAAAAAACTAACGAGATAACCGTTAGGCAAATCAGAAATACTAAAAATTGAAATTGTGCAAGACCGGTCTACCATTAATGTTTTCTTTCCAAAATAATAGTCCGCGTTCCGCTATACAGTTGCAACGATTGCATTTTTCTACTTTAAATATTGTTTAACATTTGATAGGTTGTACTTAAGATAAAAAAATTTCGTTGCATAAAACGACGACAAACGTTTCATTATCACTGTTTGGAAGTTTGATTTCAAACAGTACAAGACCTGATGATGATTAAAAGGTCGAAAACGTTTGTCGTCATTTTATACAACAAAATATTTTGTCTTAAGTACAGCTTATCAATTTTTACTTGGCGTGATGATACACCTCTTTAATGTTTTTTTATTTTATAAATAATTCATTGCATTTGATTTCCAAGCCAGCAATCAGATTGGAGTAATTTCTTCAGTTCCAAAGATATATCTCTAATTTTTGGCTCTTTATCATTGTACACGAAGTTTAAACTTTCAAGAATACGGTTTCTATTCTCCTCCGACAAGATGTCGACGTTATCTGCAACTAAGAAAAAAAGAGCATTGTGTTTAAAAAATAACTACTTCCAATGCGTACAGCTAACTAGCTTGCAACCATCAGAGATGTGAAGTGACTTACTAGCCTTGATATTAAGGACACTGATGAGGAAACCAACTTTTAACAACTGACACCAGACATACGACAAATCACTGTTTCTTACGCAGCTAGAGAAGTGACATTTTCATCTCTTAACAACAAACAGAGAGCGAACTGAATCATTGACGATCTTACCGTTAATTGTACGGCAGAGGACGTGCAACGCCTGCACAGCTCCGAGTCTTACTGCTGCAAACTTCTTCACTTCTGCAAGAAAAAAATCGAAACAGTTTTTAATTCCCCACAGTATGTTGTTAGATTTACTTAAGTGGTTCCTTTGTGATCAAAAGCTCAAAAGTAATCGCATTTTTGAGCTGTTTCTAGTTTGGAGTGGCATGCTTTTAGATCAGTCTGGATCATGTCGTTGTTTTCAACACTTCCATAAACTATCAGTTATTTGTACGAGGTTAGTTGTCATAAAGTGTATTCTAAGAAAAAGCTCGCAAATCAATTATATTTGTTACACAGATGGGAATGTAGGTACCACAAACACCAATACACATGCAGACATATGTTCAGGTTAGGACAAAAACACAGGTTGAGTCAGAAAAATTGTTGAGGTAAAAGTCTCTTCCATCTCCGACTCAAGATCTTTTTCAGTTGCTGCTGCCGAACTACTCATTAAACTGAATTACTCTGTCCAAAATTCCTCCCCAGTATAGTCTTTATTACATACCTTTAGCAATTAGTTTTTATTTGGGTTGGGGGGGGGAAGAGACTTTCTTTATGTTGAAAACAATTAACTGTTTCATCGAGTGACCTTTATCCAAAACTGGGAAAATCTTATCTCAAGGGCATTCTATTGTTGCCAACGAAGTGCAACACAATGCAGTACCTTTTTGGACGCCACATTTGGTCAACCTCTAAGTTTTTATATCAGTCCAATAAAATCTTTCAAATTAATCTCGAAGCCAATTGAGCGTTATAGTTTGGAGTATGTTTAACACTGCACACGCTTTGTGACAACACAAGTCAGGCACAATTCCTTTCAAAGAAATCCTCAAAAGGCGGCTATGTCAATTTACTTGTCAGATTTGTTTTGGGAAAGATTGCGAACAAAGCGAAAAAAGATTGACTTCAAAAAATTTTATGTCACAATTTTGTTGAATACTTTCATTTGCTTTAACAGAGAGTTTGGGTATCGATTTGTAATAAATTTGTTGATTTCCCAACTCGGTAAAGTTCTTACATTTTTATGCATCTGATTAGCAAGACTGGAAAAACTCGAAACTTTGCCGTTTACAATGTCTTTGTGACGTCAAGATGAAATTACAGGCCAAGATTACTAAATGAAATTGGTTTCCTTGCAATTCTCTGTAAGTTAACCACATTTCATTTTAAATGTTTTAAACTAGTTCTAAAGCAAAAGAACCAACCAACCCCCCCCCACCCCCACCCCCCTATCTTAAGTCTAAACACTTGCACAGAGCCAGGCCGGACAAGACAGAACTACTCACCGAGACAGTCACACACAGCAGGAGTTAACCTGTCTACATAGCCCTGTAGTCTCGCTTGCCTCTGTTGATCGGCTTCAATTGAATCTCTTCGGTTCCATTCCAGTCTGGCATTTGGAAAGTATAAGCGACAATGAACGTAACAAAATGCAAAATAAAAATAATTAAACTCTCTCTGACCTATTTAGTTGAATGATGAAGTAATAGTTGACACAGTGTAATAGACAGTTTTATTAAGTAATAATTGAATGGGTAGATGGCTTCACCCACTTTTTTATACAACGGCTGAAATAAACAATTTCAATAGGTAAGGAAATATATTTTATTGAAGTTTGTTTAGCTTTACTGAAGTCACGTGAGTAGTTCCCGTAGGAAACTGGAAAGCAAACGATCTTCTAATCAATAGCTACAGGAGTTATAGCAAGGTAGGTAGCGAGCACAAATCGCATAAAGCAATAAATGGACATGGTACCACATATACGGTCAAAAATCTTTGCAAGACGAAGTAATGTTTCTGGCATTTTAGGGCAATTTCGTGTAAGGGTTCATCAAATTGATCTGCGATAAAAAGTAGTTTTTCAAAAAAATTGTTATTTGAAGAAACCACCAGCACTCCTTGGTCACATGACAATTGACTGCTGCAGCACCACTGGCGATAGCACCACTGATGGAATATCGGTAGCACCACTGACGACTCAAAAAATGGTACTAGATATTACCAACATTTAAAATTGTTTTTGGAATTCTTTCGAATTTTTATTCCACACTACAAAACACTATGCGAAAAGTTGGCTTGATTTAGGCGGTTGTGATGACTATCAAAAACTTTACATGCCAGTTAATAACAACAGTGTCTTAGTTCTATGTGTGTCTTAGTGACTAATTTCTGGAAAATATTAAGGGTTTTTGTTCCAAGAAATAAAAAGACTGGTTTTTGCTCACCTTTCGGCAAACGCCCGGACAGTCTGTAGTACAGCGACTTGTACCTTCCACGTGCTTGTTCCCAGCGCTTTTGACATCACCTTACAAAGCTTCTCTGCATGCGCGTCTAGTACACCAATTCGAAAGTTATTAATTTGAAAGGTACGGTTAACAATTTAAACAGTTATCTAGACACAAGTCACACAAAAATGTTAATGCGTCGTACTTGTAATTCTGTAGTTCCAACTAGAGACAGCTACAAAACAATCACGGCCTAATACAGTATCAGCTAGATCTGGCAAAACGACTGGCTATGCCGAGTGATTTAAAGTTGCCTGCAATGTTTTTATGGTTTCAAGAAGCGAACACTACCAGCACGCCTTGAAAACATAGAAATCTGTTTTTCATATGAATCATACGCATGTAACACGTCATTTAGGTTAAATTCTAAACTTTGAAACTATAGTTCGAAAAAAACTGGGGGCCGTTTTTCAGTGTAATGTTGCAAACGACAAGTCATTAAACATAACATGCTACCGATAGAATATCGGTAGCACCACTGACGGTAGATGGCTTCACCCACTTTTTTATACAACGGCTGAAATAAACAATTTCAATAGGTAAGGAAATTCTTCGAATCACCAACCCTGTGGAGACCGCCTGGGCCACGTGCGGGCCAGACACTGGTATGTGGACTGCAAGAACTCCTGGTCCTTCGCCTGACCTTCTCTCTTCTCTCGGACTTCCTTTTCTTCTTCGGTTTCTTCTTCTTCTATGTTTTTCTCCTCCTAAGATTGAGCAATATTTTTAAGTTCTCTTTTTACAGTTTTAATAGAAAAAAATCCATAAGAGTAAAGACAGTTGACATTCAACTCATTTTAATTGACTAAATAGTTAATGAATATGTAAACTTGATAGCTCTCACTGTACAGAGGCCATGTTGTGTTTTAGTATTAACCAAACAGGTGGATAGCACTTTTCGCGCGCTCTGATTGGTTCATCAGAATAGGTATATCTAGTAATTATTCGTCAAATGAACGAAGAAGCATCTCCTGCCAACACAAAATCCACTTGTTTGGTTAATACTAAAACAACTATCCCCCTCAATGTCGGTGCCTAGTAAAAAATATTCACCTCGCCGCTTCGCGGCTCGGTAGAATATATTTCACTATTCACCTCCACTTCGGGGGATAGTTGTTAATTATCTTTTGTATGAATTGAGTGGCAACTACGAATGCTTTCTTCATAATGAGGGGAAACTGACCAACAGCTGTAAGCTTGAAGGCACTCAACACACAGAGGACACAAGACCTTTTATTTTGCAATGTAAGAAAATGCTGGAGGCAGTTAGTTCCAAGCCTCTTGGATTCTAACTACATGTACCATCACCTTCAATATTTGTTTAAGTCACATTGCGACCAAGGACTTATCGCCTTTTCATTTAATCCGTCCACAAGTCAAGAGAATCCGGTCTGTATGCTCGTGGTACTTTGAACTGATCAATTAGCTCTGAGCCTATTTTTACACTGCTCCAAGGGCAATCAAAGTATGTCGAGGAAACAACAGGCCGACGACTGTGGAACCATCTCGTTCGCAAATCTTGGTCATATTGCAGAAAGCGTCACGGCAATTGTCATAATAGTAACGCGACGTTACTCAATATGTAGAAATAACTTAAGTATCGCAGTGCTTACCGGGTCAAGAATGGGAAACAAGAGGTCCGCAATGTCTTTGAATCTGTCCACCGAATACTCTTCAACTACTGTCCCAAAACAATCCAACGCCGCCATTTTGTATTTCAGGTTTTCTTTCACACATTCGCGGAACACCGCATCTAACACCTAAACATAAGCAGGTCAAAAAAAGAGAAAAGCTAGAACAAGAAAATAGCAAAAAAATTTGAAATGTAGGCATGCCACATAAAGCAAAAAAGTTAATAGAAATATAACTTTTGCACTACATGGAGCAAATAATTTCATTTTAGGATACTTGAAAGTAAAGCATTTTTATTGCTTTGATTTCAAACAGACTGTTAAACTTGAACAATTTTTTTAAAATTATATACATTATTTATATATATTATACCCGGGAGGCATTTATCAGCTCCCGCCTCCAAAAACCGATTCTTTGCGACATTCTTTGGGTCAGCTCCCTTAGAAAGGAAGAATTCTTCAATTGCATGATCCTAAACGAAAGATCGTTGAACAAGCGGTTACTATACCGGACTAGATGATGTAATGAAATGAGGATCCATTAAGATAGCAAAACCTTATTACCAAATTTATGTTCGGGTTTACTGCCAGGCTTTCGTCTTTCATGGGTTTCCTGCAAATATTTAAACAAATCGGTTACTATCAACATCGAGTGGAACACATATACAGTGGGTATAAATAAGGTATATATAATCACAAATAATGAATACTTAATTTTGTTTTTAATAACTTAAGTTAAAGACAGCAATTCAAAATATTAAAGCCCGGTTTCCTTATAGTTGTATCTGTCGTATCTGTCGTGTCTGTTGCATGAAAAAAATACCTACGACAGATACAACGATAAGGAAACATCACATAAAACGCCCAATACGATCGGTATGACAGATACAACGTGTTGTCTGAGATAGAATTGATTCTATTTCCTAAGACAGGTACAACAAGAAATGGGCGTGATACGGCAGCATTTCATTAACGGAAACCTTCGCAAGCGACTGATACAACAGATACAACAAAAATGTGTCCCAGAATGCACTTCTTTGTTTCCAACATGGCGACGAAGGTCGAAAGTCGCGCTGGATGACCTCCCATACGGAAGAAGGTCAGCAAAAAGAATGTCTATACAGTAAGAATACAAAACCAAACAAGTTTGAGATAACTTCTGGAAAGCTTGGGCGAGAAGTTCAAAGTTAATGCGGAACTGAGCGGAGAAAAGTAAAAGAGCATTCGCTCATGCAAGCTATTGGCGATAGATACGAATGACAAAGCAGGTGCGGTCGGGTTCTGGGAGGGCTGCCGTGCCTGTTTCAAAAGATCTGGCAAATCTGAATGGCTAGAACAGCACATAAGCCATAGGAAACGCTCGTTGAATTTCAGTGGAGTTGAGAGAGAGAAGTGGATGTTATTGCAGCAGAAGCAACAGATACGACAGATACAACCATATGGAAACTCAAGGTACTTAACTGTCGCCGGGTTAGTTTCACACGACAGACACGACAGATACGACAAATACAACTATATGGAAACCAGGCTTTATACAAAAGGAGTTACCTGCATTTGATACAAAAGCAAGACAGCGCTTCTAAAAGGGCTTCCTAAAAACAAACAATGAAAAGTCAGGAAGACAACTCGTTTCGCTATTTCCCCTGTTCTTAAAGATTTGATTTCAAACAATGTTAAAGGATTGCTCATATCGACTGATGTGCCATAAGCATTAAATGCCTATGATCCGTACCCACGTTACTGTGCAAGTTAACAATCGAATTCCAAAAAATCACAATTGAGAGAAAATATAAAAAGGTCCAACTAGTTGCTGAACTTGTTAAAACAGAAACAGGTATCATAAAATATAAAAGTACTCCACAGCAAGTTCAAAAATTCTAACAATGCTCTCGTCTCCTTGGTCATAACTCTCTCCCTTGACCTTCCCAACCCACTTCTTATAATGCGTTTAATGTTAAAACAACATTTATTTCACAGCGTGAATGATTTAAAGATCCGTAGAGAAAATCACAACCTTTCCTGCCCAAGTGCGTCCGGAAAGACCGCTGACCAATGCAGACAGTAGTCGATTCAGATGAGGTTGGGTCATCGAGGAACCTGGAAACAACAAGAAAACCAATTTATTGTGTTACTATAAATTTTCAAATAAACGATATAACTCTGTAGTCAGTAATAATCATTCAAGGTTATTTCTCGGTGTCCACAAATTATTGAACGAAACGGTAAAGTTATAAAAAAGACCTGGAAAAAGCAGAAACAAAATGCTGCAAATAAACGATCGACGGCTGAAAACTGGTACAAACTACTAGTGCACACCTATCAGAAAACGTCGTCTCGAACACCGCCGATGAGTAAATCTGCTAAAATTGTATTTTTCTTTGATGTTGTCATAAGCCACTTGTTACTCTTCTGTTGTGTTCTATCGGAAATTCTTGGTAATCAAGTCGAAGGTCCGATAAAACTCACCCAGTTTACTGGCGATGGAAGACACTGTTCTCGCCGCTTGTGCTTTGACGGCCCAAGATTGCGAGGCAAAAGCTGGGCACACGATCTCTACCACTTCGCCCAAGTAAAGTTTTAAACCAGCTTCAGTTCCTGAAACACAAAAGCAATTTTTTCCTGTTATTTGTTTAGTTAAGTAAAGGATTCTCTCTTCCGCAGGGAAGGCACTCTCCGCCCTTTTCAGCAATTGAACTATTGCCTTCTGACAGTAAATTTTGTTTGAACACAGATACATTTAACGTTTTAATTATTATGTCCGCTCAAGTTTGCTACGTTACTCGTTAAGTTTTATCGGCATACCTGGTGTGTTATCCAACCAAATTTCCTCCCAAACGGATGACTGCGGGTCTGACGAAATACGCAAAGTTGCCGCACCTAAAGCAAGACATATATGTACCTGACATCAATCTAAAATCTTAGTACCAAAAATAAATCATACACTTGCTGTAAGTAGCATTAGTTCTCTAAGTAGCATTGAGAAACAGCATTTATCGAAATTAAGAGCCCAACACTTTTAGCCCGTATAGCAAAACGTGTGCGCATCTCAACGACCTCTAGTAGTATAGTTTTAGCCGTCGCAGCATACTCCTTTATTTCTTTTCTGATTTTGTGCAGTACACAGGGTACACAAAACAAAAGCACACGAAGTCCCCTTCGAGGTTTTAGTACCCGAAAAAATTCAAGTAATAATCGGGACTCTTTAAAAACTTAGTCGAACTTGCACACAACCTAGTCAAATCTGAATCTGATCAACTGTATTCTAAAGTAGATGGCAACAAACCAAGCTTGTAATCCTAGTTTTATAGAAAGCCTGTTTTGATTTCGGCTCTAACGTTGTTTTTGTCCTTTCTTTTAACACTATTTAATACCTCAGCTGAAGCAGTTTTTTCATCTTATCAGTTAATGAAGCAAGAGAAGAAAAACTTGCCAGTAAAAAAAACAATAACTTTCGTGACCTACCACTAGTCTTTTTCTCGTGCATAGCGAAGTAAGCCATAGGAAGGGCTCTGGCTGCGTGCCTCTTCATTATGTCTGGGGCGTATCTGGTTATGGATTGTAGTGTCAACCCACATGCGTGACGCAGGCCTTCATCTGACAGATAAAACGTTTCTCTTACAGTAAAGACCCGCGTATAGAATCTGTTAGGCTAAAAATTGTCCATTTAGACCCCCTTATATAAGAACCTGTTTTAGCCTAGAATTTGAATCAGGTTCTTACTTTGTAAAACTGATTTCTTAAGTTAAATGAAATAAACTCTACCATTTAATGAAATGAAGCAAAAACCCTGGCAATGAGTCCATTAACATGCACATATACATGACCTTGCAGAGCCATGTAGAACCAGTAATAGACCAGTTTCGTATTCCCAGTTGCCGCTGATTACAATGACTATAGACTCGCTTTTACAGTACAAATATTGGCTATAAGTTTTGAGCGTAAGTCGTCCTGTGTTTAAAAGTGATTTTTAAACCTGTTTAGTTGAACATTTTCAAAACTTGTTTAAGCGTTTGTGTAAATTGGGCAATGGTCGTTGTTTAGGAAATAAGAACCAAAACAGCCTATTTTTCCAAATACATTTCACTAAGATAAGAACCTATTTAGGCCAACTTTAAAATTAGGTTCTTGTACGTAGGCTTTTATTGTATATGAGTTTCCACAATCGATTGTTTACACAAGATCCTGTGTAAAAAGTACTTAATATGATAACATTGGGTCTCTTGCAAGAGCAAGAAAATGAGAAGAAGGGAAGAGTACTAGGCGTCGAGATGGGATCATTTACACTCCGCCCTTATCTTCGGCACTTCTGGAGGTATGGGCGACGAATGCCAAATGTTTCCAAGACAACTCGCAGAGAAGCTGGCAAAGAAGAATGACCAGAACTATGCACCTGAGATTATTTGGGTGAGAGCACGATTATCATTCGAGATGCTTAGATCTGTCCACTTGGGCCCGGTTGCTCGAAGGTGAGTAAGCGCTAACCCAGAGTTAAATATTTAACTCACGATAGAGTTTACCTCCTGAAAGACATTTTTGATTTTCTTACCGTATTTACTCGATTAAGCCCCGCGGGGCTTATTTAATTTTCTTACTTTTTGGTGCGGGGCTTATTCGGGGG
>JAOBRG010253760.1:0-10640 GCA_027574985.1 Umimayanthus nakama | reverse complement strand
CACTTTGAGTCTCTTCTCAGCCTTACAACTTAGAATCTCTTCTCAGCCCCACCACTTTGAATCTCTTCTCAGCCCCACCACTTTGAATCTCTTCTCAGTCCTACCACTTTGAGTCTCTTCTCAGCCCCACCACTTTGAATCTCTTCTCAGCCCCACCACTATGAGTCTCTTCTCAGCCCCACCACTTTGAATCTCTTCTCAGCCCTACCACTTTCTAAGTAGCTTAATGGTCTCTGCGATGTATTCTCTTTACCTGAAATTCCAAACTCTTTTTCTTCTGTTGTGTAGCACATTCCAGCTGTATTTCCATCACTACTGTATAAAATATGGGAGTACTTTATATATACCGGGGATGTACGTAGGCTGTCTGCAATGTAGACAGGTTTCAAATAGTTGGCTAAAAACTTAACCGTTCACTTAGTAGTTATTGGATTTGTGAAAACGTTAAAGAAAGATATAGCTTATTTAGTATCTCGAAAAGAACGTTAACTCAACAAACATTTGCACACACGGCGTTACAATAAATCGAAGAAGTTACGAAACTTTTTTCGCGTGGTTGGCACAAGTGAGACGAATGGAGAGAGGTTTAGTACAATGATGGAAGGTAAGAGAAGGGGCGCAGGGTACCGTAAAGTGAGAAATAAATATTATGTCGTAAGGAGGCCTAACCGAAACCGACAGCTTTGTGAATTTCGGGCACCCTTGTTACAGTTACTTAGTAAATTCCGAATAATTAGAAAAATATATAAGTCTAAGATGGCGGAACGGAGTATCCATTAATTTTTTGTGAAACATTGGATGGTTGAGAAACAAACTTTGTTGATATGGTTATCAGGGCCCGGTTACTCGAAAGTGAGATTCAATTTAACAAATGGCTAGGAGGAACTTTCAACTATAAAGTATCTAGAAATGCGCCCGGTTTTTCTACAGAGTATTTATTGAGAGGTACGGTAAACACCAAGGAAACCCAATTGCGTAAACTAGAAAATGATAACTCAAACTAATTCTTAAAGAAGAAGCGCATTCGCCGACGCAACATAAACCCACTTTGATATGCAAACTTTTTTCCCTGTTCTCTCATAGATACTCCTTATAACCTTTGGACGTGCAAAACAATTCATTTTTTGCCTGGTTAGACCGCGCAAATAACCTTTTTTTTGCTTGTGAATTACTTTTTTTTTAAAAAAAATTACTCCATTCTTCCCCCCTCCCACAATCCTCCACGTGCACTTAGCTAATTACGATTTTGTTGAGAAATAAAGATGGAAAATAAAGTTGCCATACATTTCTTTGATCAAATACCTTCTCGCAGTAGTTAAGGGGCGGGAACTGCATATTGTGAACACTTTTTGCGAGTGGAGAATCCACGAGCATCGGAATGGTTGGGGAAAAGGTGTAACAATAGAAAGTCATCTCATCCAATCATATCACTGCCCATCTAATCAATTAAAAGTCGCTGAGAAATATTGAGTCAATTCTTAGACGTTCTCGATATTAAAGTTGGTACGTTTGCATTTCCTTGACAAGTATAACACTCGACGAGCATCCAGAGGATACCTTTGATTTCTAGTTACAGTCACGAATAGCAATATTTGTGTCATTTTCATTGTTCTCAAAGCTAATTTGTAAAAGAAGTTGTCTGGGTGGCCTTGATTTGTGTTTTGGCTCTGTTATCAACGTACTTTCTTAACAGGACCTTATTTTCGCAGGACGAAAGTATCCAGTGTATTTGTTCCATTTTCATCCTGCTAAATCCTTGTTTGAATGGTCCACTATGAAGGCCATCACACACTCTGAAGAGGCAACAGCATTTGGACAGTATTTGGTGGACTTCTTTGTTCATCAAGGTAATTCACTGTTTAAAATTTTTTTTTTAAAGGACAAGGGCTGGTCGATACAAACTATTTTTGTATTCTCTAATACTATAACCAAATACTTTCAAACAGTTTTAGTATGAATTAGCAACTTTTGAAGATTTTCCATATGTCCTAGAAGGGGCCGACACCGGTTAGAACCTTTTAACTTCAAGCTGTTTATTAACATTCTTCTTGTACTTACTTAGTCTGACTCCAGATTCCATGTAGGCCTTAATTTGTACTGTACGTGCCTAAATGTTAGCGAGATCTGAAGCTCTAACAATACAGAGCTGAGAAGTATATATCTACGTTGGCGTTTATGTCTTTTTATAAGGTCGATGCTAACACAACAAAAAACGAATATGTGGTCGTTACAACCAGCGGTATCTACGCATATGAAACTAGGCTATTCGCAATTCCTGAAACTACAGCAGGGCTGGTTTAATTTGGTCAACTCAAACCACTTTCATAACACGCTGCAGTGATTATAAACAAAATCTTCAAGTCTTGGCCTGAAAGGCCAAAACACAGCAAAAAGTGTATGAGTTTTAGCCTTTCTGGCCTCGACTTGAAGTTATTGTTTATGGTCACTGGGGCGTATTATGAATATGGTCTATAAGGCAGTGCTCTGACGAGTGTCTTAGACAATCCACCACTAACAATTTTCCAAACTCTAATGTTTTTGCATCCAAAAGACAGTGCAATAAAGAATTCATTGTCGGCGTCACATCACTGTTTGTACCCGCGAATGATCGTCTTTTGATCGTTCATGTATTGATAATTGTATGTTCATAATTGTTTAATATTGTAATGCGCATACGAAAATGGAGCATTGATGCATGCGCAATATAAATTGAATAAAGTTGTAAGTTATAATGTAAAGCTGACAATTGTGGGATTACTTTCTGGGAATTTTTGGGTGGACAGTTGTTCGGTGTTCTTATCCGAATGGCTTAATTAGTTTGTCTCTTTCAGCCCGGATGAACGGACACCGGTTTCCCAGCGCTGAGGAAGAAAAAGCCACGCTCATCTACAACTACAGTCCACAGTACACAGGGGAGATCATCAGCGTTCTTCAGACTTATCTTTTCAACTAAATTATGTATCAGTCAAACTAAACCACCAATTTCCTTTCTGGGACATGGTAGGGGCTCAGATGATAGCTCGCTGTCGTACAAAGCAGTTCAAAGGTGTGGGAGGATCTGCAAAGGGAAAGTCTAATGGCAAATTTCTGCTGCACCAATTTTATTTGGTTCAGAGATAAACTATTCAGGTGTCCATCGAAGTTGTTACAGGTCGATGATCCGTCCATCCATCCGTCCGTCCTACCGTCAGTGTGTCTCTCTGTTGGTCTGTCTTCCATCCATCCAGTGTATGTTCATCTACACAATGACTGCTGTTTATTTAACTTTATTGCAATATAACTTTTAGCTTTGTTCTTATAATGTTCTGTCAGACACGAAATGGTCAATATTCAGTGTTCTACCCAGGATTTTACCAGGACCAAGGAGTGACTGCTACTTAGTCCAAAATGGGCAGTGGGGCTGCAGAGAGGGAGGCGGGGGGATGGTATATTACCAGGCTTTTAAGTTTTAAGCGCTCTATTCAGGGCTCGTACTTCTTCAGAAATTCAAAAATCCAGGGTTTTCCAGGGCCTTTTTACGTTTTTTCCAGGGTTTTTCCAGGGTCTTTGAAGCCCGGAATGAAAACAACGTTCACAACGATTTGTTTAAAACAACGTTCAAAAGGTAACGTAATCATTGTAAAACAACAATGTGCTCCAAAGTGTACATTATTTCGATACTATAAAGTGGTTTCTAACATAAAATGATGTTTTGAAATGATAAGAAAAACTACATTACCGATTGTTACTTGTACTGAAATCAACAAAATGCACCATTTCGTGAATTTATTTTTTCAACAAAATTATGTGAGGTTTTCCAGGGCTTAAATAAAAAACTTCCAGGGCTTTTCCAGGGTTTCCAGGGCTTCAAAAATTTTCCAGGGTTTTCCAGGATTTCCAGGGCCCGTACAAACCCTGTCTGTTTGCAATAATAAAGTTTGCTTCTAAACCATGCTGCTGCTTTCGTTAAGTGCATAAAATCGGTTTAATACCAATCAGCTTACTGATTGTGGAAAGATAGTTTTCAAAGGCAAAGATTTAGAGAAAAAGTTTTAGAAACATCTTGTCTGTTTTCAGTAACATTTGGTATTTAACAAGTGAGTATTTTTTTTAAGGCAAAGTGGTGTTATCTCTAATCCAAGTGGCAGGTATTTTATGCCAAGCCGCCCGTTTGAAAGGCTCTAGGGAGAACAATGATATTACACTTCTACGTCGCTGAACACGAAAATGTGACATGTTAGAATGGCAGTAATAAAATAACTACCTTAATTTCTTTATTTCGCGAGTATTAAATGTCGAGAAATTTCCAACATCAATCAAAATTGCAAGACGCTATACTCACAAAATTAAGAGAATAAGGTAATCTTTTTGTTTGCTTTAGCGAGTAAATTATTCAAAAAAATAAGAAAATTTGTCAGTGTTTGTCTGGTTTTCCGACACATTAAGCTAAATCCATAAAGTCGTGCTGTTTTTATCTTTTCTGGCATTTGCAGATGAAACAAAAGGTAAGCAGGTATAGTGAACGAGTTTTCCAAAGTCAAACGAGAATCGTTCTCCTAGTAACCAATAATCTATTCACAGTTCCAGAAAGACTTCCAACTTCTACATGAAACCAAGGCGAAAACTGACCTGGCAGTTTTAGAAGTGGAAATAATTATCATAACTAAGAAAGAAACTTATTAGCATGTCCGTTATTTCCACTTCTCTATACATGTTTATTACACCTCCCTGGTCCGACCGTAGGCGGGGACGATAGGCCGTTGGTCTAGCCTCTCGACGTTCAATCTAGGGGCATTAAAGTTCCCACACACTTGTCGATAGGAGTAGGATAATGCCGGTGTTGAAGACTGTCATCCAAATGCAGTGCATTCCAACTGGCTGCAAGCTGTACTCCGAGGTTAGACAAGGACGGTATCACGGCTGCCAGAGGCGCCTGCATGTGCTTTCGGTTCGACCTCGTGAGCTGTGTCTCGTAATTCAGCATCGTCAAGATGCAGTATTGACAAAAAGGCACAACACAAATTTTACTCTTTTTGAAGAACTGTTTGCAAGTATGAATTAATATTTTTAAGGATTCGTTTTGCAAAGACAGCATGCCACGTTAGCTACAAATGAAGCTATTTAGAACTAGGTCAGTCATGAAACTATAAAAGATATTCGGTCATTTTGCTATTAGCACAGCCAGCGTTTTGCCTAAATTTCCTCTATAGAAAAGGGCATATTTGAAACTCAAAGGATTCTTAAGGACCTTACACGTTTTCAAGGACGTTACATTTTTAATATCTGTGCGAACCCTGTAACAATACGTCAACTGGGTCTATATATAAAGTTCTTGGGTCCTGTCCACCTCCCAACGTTTTTATTTAAAAACCAATCTTCTGCGAAAAGTTAGTTGCTTGTGTTTTTTTTGGGTCCGCAGAAGAACTCGAAAACCAAAATGTTGATCTGAGTCAGTTCCAACTCTAAAGAATACAAACGTGTGTTCTGTGCAATTATGTCGTGTAGAACTTGGGAGACAAGCTTTGTCCATTGCATGACTCCACCATTTAAAGGTGCAACATGAGCGAGTTAACGGTGGTACTGTATGCTTTCGTCCATCACAACTCTAAGATGTGGGACTGTAGCACTTGTATGACTGAAATAATACTATTATGAGACACTTTGAAGTTCATCACACCACTCCACCATGTGAGGTTGAGATGACCATGTGAATGAGCTAATGAACACTAGACCATTGTTGGAATCCAAGCAGCGTTAAGTCGGGAGAAAAAATCGAGACGAGTGAATGCAAGTGATGTGAGGCCAAGATCGGCCAGGCCGAAGGCACCATGTAACATTAGTACTAGAAACGTTCATTGGTCTCTCTTACGGTCTTTCGTCTCTCATGCGAGCTAGTTGTCGAGCTAAGCCTTTGTTGGCATAGTCTAGTGGTGTCTTCTTGTCCTGTAAATAATAAAAACGTTTTAGCGGAAAGAGAATGAAGCAAGGTCAGTTCAGTTGCACAAAAGTTTCATAGGACTTCCTAACAAATAACAACTGAGGTTGCTGGCTAGGACTTCCTAATCTTTAGCGTCTGATAATGCTGCATGGGGTTTCCTAATGATTAACGTCTGATGTTACTGCATGGAATTTCCTAATGATTAGTGTCTGCACTTGTTTGAAAAGATTTCTAATGGTTGACGTCTGGTGTTGATGCATAGGAATTCCTTATGGTTAACGTCTGACGTTGCTGCATAGGATTTCCTAATGGTTAACGTCTAATGTTATACTGCATAGGATTTCCTAATGATTAACGTCTGACTTTGCTTGAAAAGCTCTCTAATGGTTAACGTCTGGTGTTGCTGCATATAGAACTTCCTAATGTTAAACGCCTGTCGTTCTTCTATAGGATTTCCTAATTGTTAAAGTCTGACGTTGCTGCAAAGAATTTCCTTATGATTAACGACTGACGTTGCTGCAAAGGAATTTCTAATGACTAACGTCTTACGTTGCTGCATGGGAATTACTTTAGATAAACGTCTGCTACTGCAGCAGAAGATTTCCTTATAATTAACGTCTCGTGTTGCCGTAAAGGAATTTCCTAGTGGGTACGTCTGGTGTTGCTGCATAGGATTTCGTAATGGTTAACGTCTGGTGTTGCTGCAAAGGATTTCCTAATGGTTAACGTCTGGTGTTAATGCATGGGATTTCCTAATGGTTAGCATCTGGTTTTAGTGCATGGGATTTCCTAATAGTTAACGTCTGGTGTTAATGCATTGGATTTCCTAACGGTTAACGTCTGGTGTTAATGCATGGGATTTCCTAATGGTTAAGGTCTGGTGTTAATGCATGGGATTTCCTTTTGAAAAACGTCTCGTGTTGCTGCATGGGATTTCCTAATGGTTAACATCTGATGTTGCTGCATTGGATTTCCTAATGCTTAACATCTGATGTTGCTTCATAGGATTTCCTAATGGTTAACGTCTGGTGTTGCTGCATAGGATTTCCCAACGGTTAACGTCTGGTGTTGCTGCATAGGACATCCTAATGTTTAAAGTATGACGTTGCTGCATAGGACTTTCCAATGTTTAACGTCTGACTTAGCTGCTGCACAGGACTTCTAGTGTTTGACGTCTGGCATTTCAACATTGGACTTTTAGTGGTAAATGTCTGACTCAAGAGCAGTGTCCGTAGTACAGCTCTTATTAAACTGGCCCCGAAACTTTTTATAAAGAAGTGCAATTCATTTTGGAAATCGAAAGAAATAAATCGACAGTCAAATACATTGTAAATTTAACAAATCAAGCTTCTAGGCTGCATAATATCAACAGCAATTCCAAAACGGTAGAACTTTCCCAGCCTACTATTAGTCATTGAAATCTCAAACCCAGTTTCACGTCTTACTTTCCTGTACATTTTCTCTGCGGCCAAGTTTCAGTCCAAAGTGTCTCTTATGTAGTTTACAAGTGCAAAACTGTGTATCTTCTAGTTCTCATTGTATTAAACTCTGTATTTTTTGAGGTTGTGTTTTAATTCAAAACAAACCTTATTTTGTAGTGACAAACTAGCACCATGCTCCACCAAAATAACGGCTATTTCGCTCCTTTCCTCCTCGCATGCCATATGCCTGTCATAAATTAATAAGTACATAAAGCTTATAGAGCTTGAAAACTACCACATGCACAAGCATGCCACATGCAATACACATTTTTTCACATGTGTGTACGTTACGTGAAGAAATAGCTCCAACAAATCACTAAAATTTGTTCTTGCATGTGTAACAGTACACATAAAGAATTAAGAATATAAAAAAATTCAATACAAGTAAAGTTGCAGCAGAATTTCGGACTCTTTTTTCGTTTCTTATCCTGTCGTTAATCATAAATAACAAAGGACAGGTAGGTCATAAGTGGTTTACTGTACTTACAGTGGTGTATTCCCCTCCAAGTCTTGCGCATCAACATCAGCATTATGCTGAATTAACAGCCGAACTACCCTCACATGCCCTCTGTCAACACAAAAATATTATCAAAACAAATAAGAACTACAGTTAAGAATAAGAACATAACTAATTTGACCGCTGAATTTAGGAACTTAGATCATACTATCAGATTGCCTACTTTATGCTGCAGTACAGTAACATATCAAACAACCATGTCAGTTCAAAGATCAGTCTCATTCAGTTGAATGGGGTACCTTGATGCAGCCCGGTGTAAAGGGGTGGCTCTGCTTGTTTTGTCAGAGGTATTCACATTGGCACCATGTTCCAACAAAACTTCTGCTATCTATGGAAGAGTATGGGTAAAAAAGTCAAGATGCACAGTTATTTTTTTCCCTATTTTTATTTAGATACTTTCTTGTTTAACATGTGAGGACATATGTTCCCCAACAAATCGACCCACCAAACCTAACTTACATATTAAAGAGTATATGTAAACTCAGTATCCCTGTGGATTTGTTCCCCCATGGATTTTGCTCCCCTTTTTTCGCGATGTCTACCGCGCAAAGCGCACGGGCCATGAAAACATGGAAGGAAAAAACGTAGATCCATAATTTGCCGTACGTACTTAGCAAACGAGGCTAATAAGATGTTTAGTATTTGGCTTAGTTGAATATTCCGGTTTTGAAAAGGTGATCGAGAGCTAGAAGCAATCAAAAACACATTGAATGATTGTAAGAACAAAGCAATATTTGATCATCCATTAGTATTTAAAAATATGTATGGCTCTCCAGACAGACACATGTGACAAGAATTTATCAACACATCAATGATCAACAAGATAGAACTAGTGGCCTTTTGGGTGTAAAGGGGTTAAAGGAAAGGAATGTA
Organism: Umimayanthus nakama; assembly: GCA_027574985.1. Classification (NCBI taxonomy): domain Eukaryota; kingdom Metazoa; phylum Cnidaria; class Anthozoa; order Zoantharia; family Parazoanthidae; genus Umimayanthus; species Umimayanthus nakama. The sequence goes on along the minus strand of JAOBRG010253760.1, from coordinate 1,852 downwards.
ATTTGCCATGTACCTCAAGACGATTTCTTGATGCAGCATAATGCAAAGATGTCTGTCCATTGTCATTAGACATGTTGACGTCAGCACCTTTACCAATCAGCATTGAGACAATATGGTCTCGTCCAGCTGATGAGGCAATCATAAGTGGAGTCCACTGAGACTGTAAGATGTTTGAAGAGCATACATGTATGAATCACAAGCACTGCAACTGTCAACTGCCACATTACCAAAAAAGCAACATTCTTTATTTTAATGATTAATAAAATACTACTAAGATTTACAGTATAAATAGTAAAATATGTTGTTGACATATCTGTAAAATCTTGCTAACATAATCATAGTAGTATCATGGTGGTTCACACTACTAGCTAGCTGTTACTATGTATTCTGATTTTCACCATTTTTTTGAATACAATTTCTAGGAATAAGTATTCTGGGAGACACAAGGCTTTCACAGAGCTGTTATTCTTTCAAGTATGCACATGAAGAACAATTTGTTTGATTGATAGCCTGCACTTTCCCCTGATCTATAAATTAACACATAATCGTCCTGTTGTCTTAGAACTCATAATCTTAACAGGTTTTCTGTTTTGTATTCCCAGCACCTTCCCTCTGATTTACACTTACATCATCATACTGATCTACTGGGACTCCAAGTCCTAACAAGTATTCTGCAATTTCAGTGCGACCACCTGATGCTGACCAATGTAGAGGCATCCGTTTATTCTGTGGACATGATTTGAAAACAACCTCTGTCATACTACCTTTTCTGTATGTCATTTGTGTACTAATTATTAAAGAAAATTTTGTACAAAACATGCCTACATCACACATGTGTAGCAGTGGCAGATCCGTGGACAGCCACGATGAGCAGATGCTCCTAATGCCACCTCAACCTCTTTTTTTTATCAAAATTCTTTAATGTGTTTTTCTTACAGTTACTTCATCTTTTAGGTGACTTTCAAAACTCAACATTTCCCCGAGAACAAGTACTCAGCCCTCCCTCTGCCTTAAGATAGGCCAAGTGAAATCTGTGATAAGCACATGTACTTGTAACTAGGAACTGCACTTTTATACCAGCTGTTCCCTTGATTCTTACAATCTGAAGGATTTATGATGTAATGTCCTCAGCAGTAACAACAGTGTAATGCAACCTAGGCCAGAACTACATGTGTAGCAAGTTTTGCATAATTTGTGGTTGTGAACTGGTCAGTGATTGACGAGTTTTGGTTGCTGATTGACTTACCTGTAACTAGAAAATTGGCACACACGCTGTCTCATACATGTAAGTAACTGTGCAGAAACTTTTAAAAAATGGCAGAGTCCGACCACAAACTATGCACAAAGTTTGTCATAAATAAACGTGGCAAGGGTTTGGCACATCCAGTGGTAACTTCATAACACAATGGAATCGAAACAAATATTTTACAGGATTGCACACATGTAAGATGTCCTACTGATGTTTCACTTTTATTTCAGAAAATCTATTGTTGGCTGTACAATGTTAACTCAATGGAGCTGCACACAAAAACTGAAACTACTGCTAAAAGAAAAACAGAGACGAAAGAATAAAAGAGATAGTCCTTTTGTTGCATGTTAAGCATGTGTCAATTTTTTATGAAATCCTGGAATTGTAGCTACATGATTATACGATATTAATGCCTACATTTATTCACTTTTTCACATATAATAATAATAACAATAGTATACTTTATTAATGTCTCAAAACATCTAGCTTGGCACATGTGCCTTGCTAATCGGGGAGACCTGAGATTTTCTTATATAAAATTTACAAGATACAAATGGTTAAATATGGTCAAATAGGTGAATAATTTGTTTTCCTAAAATTATT
>JAOBRG010253649.1:0-16554 GCA_027574985.1 Umimayanthus nakama | reverse complement strand
TTTGTTTACGATTGTTTTGCCCTCCAAAGCGATTCAACCAATCACCGAAGGCTATGACGTCAGGGTCACGTGGGGGGGTGATAAAACCTCATTGAGGCTGAAATTTCATAAAAAATTTCGGTAAGAACGAGGCTAGGCCGAAATTTTGCTAGCTCTTATTATGAAAAAATAAGCAATCCATGTAGCTTAAAGTTTGCGCGCACGAGCGTTGGCGTTTGTCATCTTTTTCGCCAAGCAAAATTTTCATGAGTTGTACGTGTATGAACTTGTCACTGCACTCGTGATTTGGGTCAAAGGAAGTTGGTTGTAAGCAGAAGTTGGTTGAGTAGAAGACGTTGGTTGTCAGAAAAGTCGAGAACAGAAGATTAAACGCTTGCGGAAAAATACTACAGAAAATTAAAGCTCATGCCAAAGAGAAAAAGCACAGGCACAAGTGATCAAAATCAACACACAAATGTAAGCGTGAAAGGTAAAAACTACGCTTTTAAATTACTTTTAGGTAGTTGCCAATTGAAGTTTAGAATCCTTCAGATGCAATGGCTGTGATCAGTTTTTAATTGAGATTTTGAGTTTTACCAAAATTTTGTTACAAAATTTACATTCTACTCAGGAGAAAACCCAAAGTGGTTAGACAGCGATGTGCACAGCGTTGTGACAGCGAAAACGGGCACAGCGCTGTGACAGTGACAGCACTGGAACAGTGGTGGTTGTGACAGTGTTGAGATAACGATAAGCGCATCGGCGTAACGGCGCTGTCAGTTGCCACTACTTTCACAGTGACGTTTACATCGCTGTCACACTATTGAGAACATCGCTGTTACAGCGCTGTCAATGTCACCACCGTTGCAGCGCTGTCACCGGTTACTACCAACTGGTGTGCACAGTAATGTTACAGCGCATAGCATTTTGAAGTAGCATGTATTAGGTAGTTTTATCCTTTGAATTAATTTTAGTAGTAGTATGTATTTGGTAGTGTTATCCTTGGGAAAAATTTAAGCGTAGTTTTACTAGTAAATTTGTAATCTAATCTTACCAGGCGAAGAGCCACTGTAGTGGAAGTATTGGTAATAAACCGTTATTATTATTATTATTATTATTATTATTAATATTATTAATACTATTATGCTTTTGTTATCGTTATTGCAAGTTGTTAGTTTGAATCGGTAACACATCACTGTTGTGCCATCGCTGTCACAGTGCTATCTAGTCACTGCTTTCGCAGCACAGTTAAGTACACTGCTGTCACAATACTCTCATTGCCACCGATCTCACACTACTGGGGATTTTCACGGCTGTGACATTAATAGTGTGAGCGGCAGTGTAGCAGTAGTCTAAACCTCATCCGCTGTCATGGCACCGCTGTGCATGGGATTTGTCCTGTGTATAGAAGCAGAAGCTCATAAACCATGGTACTCTGGTAAACACTTTTACGTCAAGCATTGTTAGTTGCAAACAGCATTACCTGTCAAGGTAGCAGCCAGAGCGGTAGCTCAAACAGTGTCACCGTCCACTTGGTGCATATAGCTTTTAAAACTGTTAGTTCAGTCTGATGGTTACACTTGGCACAACTTGTTTTTAAGTTAGGCGTTTGAGCTGGTAGAAGTCTTACGAAGCTTTGTACGCACTAGCGACGGAAGCAGGGACGGAGACGGCTCATCCTTCCGTTTCTGCTTGTGCTTCCGTCATAACTGTTTCACACTTCAAATTTTGCGTCGTATGCTCGACAGAAGCAAAGGAGGCAACGGAAGAAAAAGGAACAACCTGTTTTGCTTACCGTTTCCGCATTCATGCCTTATAGTTCACACTGGAACATTAGGATTCTTCCGTCTCCACTTCCATCTGCTGTTTCCATCGTTAGTGTGAACCACTGTAGTGAGAGTTGGTTTAGGAAGTGTAGTGCATTGCACTTGGCTTAACAAAACTTTACGACAAGATGTTCTAATTCAAGGAAGTGTTGTTTTTTCATTGCGTGTTGAATGCAGTAGTAAAGCTAATTGTTTCGGAATAGTAACGAGGTAGCCAGATCTTAGTGGTAATGCATTCATGACATAAACGAGAGTCTTTTAACAAGCGAATTCGTTAAAGCTTAACAAAGCAACAAACACTTTGCAACTGTGGTTTGTACGCATTTAACTCCCTTTCAGATAGAAAAATAATATTTAGTAATTGAAAAAAATGGAGATGAACAATAAATAATGGCCATAAAATGTAAATGAAACAATGAATAACCACGTTCAAATTATTCCATTTCCACACCCCCGAAGAGTTAGTTAGAAAAAGTGTCGTTGTCCCCGGCTCCCAAATATCAAGTCGCTACATTCAATGAGTTCTCCCTCCAAAAAAATTAAATAAATAAACAAACAAATAAACAAGTAATTGAGTAAGTAAGTAAATAAATAAATAACAAGTATTGTTGTGCTAGAAAAGCAACAAGGGGGCTCTGTTGTTTGCTTTTGTAAAAACGACAGCAATGCAAAACAAATCCCCCAAAAATACATTGACGGAAGGGGAAATAGGAAAAAATAAAAGCTCGTGACTTACCAAATTGACCTCAAATGCAGCACGACCTACAAAACGTAATTTTCGGTTTGTTTACAGCGATCGAAAGAAATCCCCCGGATTTAACTCCTCCCGTTAACAAGCCCATGACACTTTCGTTCGAAACCACTTGAAATTCCGGAAACTCGGTGACAAGGGTTAGATAAAGTAAGCAAAGTACTGACAAGTATGACAGTTGTATGGACAGATGTGAGACAGGCAATTACGTTTCGAACAACAAACGACAGTGACGTTTGCTGGTTAAAGATTTACAAAACTCGTAGTGAATTATGAGAAATAGCGGGAGTTTTGAAAATTGTGCCATTGACGTTGGTGCGATATTGAGTCTCGAGTGGCAATTGTTGTTGTTTCAAAGAGTTATGGTTTTCGAAGTTTGTAGTCCTCTGCTCGATAAAAGCAAAGTCTAGTACGCCGCAAATAAAGATCTTTGTGGAGTAAAGACGGAAAAGTTTGTTCAAAACCAATTCTTCGACGTCTCCCCCGATGAACTTCGGAAATTGAATTTCAGAGATGTTTAAACTGAAGTGGGCGGGAAACCAGAACCAGCGTGGTTCGATGCAAAGTACAAGTCGAGGGATGTTTTTGCCATTTCCACGTTCGGTCTTTGTGGCTTGCTTGTACGACAGAGAATTTAAAATGATAACCAGCAACTTGCATCTGAACATTTTGCTAGTCTTGCTGAGTTTATCAACGGTTATAGCCTTTAGAGTCGTTCCCACAAGTTCCAAGATGGCGGCCAGCAGGAAGTCGTGGGTATGCGATTACTCAGCTTGTAGTTATTTTATGGCGGATTTTTGAGTTAAATGTTTTTAATTTTAGTAAGGTTTTAGGAGATTGTAATAACCTTGGGGAGGCACGCTTTAATGTGAAAGAGATGCCTAGGGATAGAACAAAATAAAAATTAAGCAAAATTTCCAATTTCTCTCGCTCGCTTTCCCGGGCGGCACAAATATTTTTCACTGTGCACCTACTTTGAGGGGGTAGTTGTTTTAGTATTAACCAAACAGGTGGATTTTGTGTTTGCAGGAGTAGCTTCTTCGATCATTTAACGAATTTCCTCTTCCGTAACAGTGGTAAAACGAGCCGCCATTTAAAAAATTTCATCTGGAGGTGAATACTCTAGGATATATCATGTCTGATGAAACAATCAGAGCGCGCGAAAAAGGCTATCCACCTGTTTGGTTAATACTAAATTCATTTGTTTCTCAAACACTATTTTGGCTTGTAGGCTTTTGTGGTCTTCTGCTTCGTCACTTCTCGGCGCGGATTAGAATATACAAAATCATATAGGCTTATCCAAGTCAGTAAAAAAAGCATTTACAATCTCACCACTGAAAACTCTCCTTATGAAATTATATAAGCCCAGGAGCATAATGTCGGATTTCACGGTAGACTACACTTAGGGCTCGGGGTTTACATGGAGGTTGAAGATTCCAGGTAGATGGGGTTTTAAACCTGCCCAATCGCGGTCTGCCTTTGCATGCAATCTTGAAGAACCAATTAATGCTAACACTTGATAAGTTTCCATCCTCAAAAACTTCGAAACTTGTAAGATGACTGCCTGCGAAAACACTACTAGCCATGTTCATAAGATCGCGAAGCCCTGACGGGCTGTTACTGCAAGGCATTGTAATGTATGAGCCAAATCCAAGGGTGCTTATAATGCTCCCCCCCCCCCGGGCATGCCAGTTTTTTTTATTTTTGTGGTTAAATTTCCCACCATATGGGCCCTTTCTTTTGTCAAGCCCCCCCCCCCCACCCAGGGGATTCTTAGGGGTCAAATGCTTCGCCCCCGGGCTGAAGAGACAAAATTCCAGATCGATTTAAGGAAACCAACACTGCCACTATCTACTATTTTTTATATATCATCAGTTAAATGTTTACGTTCAACCTTTTTTTTCCGTGTGACCAACGGAACAATAACAATCGTCACTTTGAACAATTGAAGACAAGAAGAAGTCCAAGAGCACGAATTGGTACATTCTAAGTTTTACAACTCACGAGTGTTTGCAAAAGGTTCGTTACCATCAGGCTTCAGCTTTTGGCAAATTTTCAAATCATTCGTAAAGTGTACCGTCGGAGCCTTGTTCGCAGAAATCATAGCATATTTGACGTTCTTGCCAGGTTTGTTTGTAGCAGGACCACGCAGCGGTAAGAATTCAGGAAGCGCTCACTCGAGTAGCAAGTCGCGATGTAGCCCCTTGCCACTGGTGTTCTGATACATTGCAATATACTTGATCAGTTCATGATTTCGAGTAACTTTAACAATTGTTTTTGTGCGCTATTCTTCACTGAGTTCACGTGGTTACAAGAGAAAATTGAAAACAACCGTTTACTCTTTTTTCTTGATTGATAATGATGCTTGTTATTTTGATATACAAGGTGCTGCGGCTTTTTTTCCCCCAGTGTCAAAAAACGGGGGGCCGGGACCTGATCAAGTGTCAAATTCTCGCCTACCCGAGACTTAACTCGTGTCAAATGCCCGAGGGTTGTCCGGAGGGATGGATACTCTTTGATTTGACTCATATATGCTTAATATGAGCCTCCAGAAACTCTGCACTTCAGCCCAGCTAGTGGATCGGTTACCCCACCTTCAGCGTTTATATGAGAAAACACCTACAAAACTCTTGCTGAGTTGTCTTACTGGGAAATCGACATGAACTATGGTGAGCAAGGTGACATTGCTCCAGTCCGGGATACGTCTGAACGAGAGGAAACTCAAGCCATTATTTGAATTGTCAACTCGTTCAGTAAAATTGTGTTTCGCAAAACGCCATGCTCCGCGCTTGTGACAACGGTTTTGCGAAGTCCTGTCAAGAACTTGCTACAGCATGGCTTCATTTAACTGATTTCTTTATTTTGCAAACAACGAATTAAGCCTTTCCTCATCAATATCTTCCAACTCCACTAGATGTAACGTGTTCGCAGCAAGAAATTTATGATACAATTAAGACAGTCGATAATATTTTCACTTTAGTACCCAGGCCCAAAGCCATGATTGAGGCTTTGCACGTGATCAGGCAAAAACGCATGCAGTTGGCTTGCATATTTAAGTAGGAGACGGCGAAAACTAAAAACAAAAATGACGCAGCGCCGCTTTTTCAACTCGGCTCCCAACGGTCCGAGTAAAAAATTACCAAGCATACAGCAAGGCGGACCGAGTTAGGCTTTTTACATGCCTCTTGTTACTCGGGCCGAAGGCGCCGGTGTCGCACTTAAAGATGCAAGCCATGCGTTTTGGCCTGTTGACGTATCGTAGCCATAAGCGTCGATGGCAGAGTGGTTAGTGCGTCGAGCTTTGAATCAGTTGGTCCGGGTTCGATTCTCGGTGGTCGCATATCGAACTTTTATATTTTTATCCTTTTTTTCTTGAAGCAATAAAGTTTTTTTTGCTCATTTTTTTTCTCTTAGTCAGTTCAAAGTCGAAATACATCAAAATAGTTCGGGTAAACATATAAACGTAATGAACAATCCACGAAATATTTACCGGACATTTTCCTTTACCAGGATCTCTTGCACTTCTTGTAAGCTAGCTGTCTTGAATGGGTGAAGAGTAATCACACTTATCCGGCGTGTAACAGTAGTTTGTAAACAGAATAATCATAAATTCTGATCAGCTATCTTGATTAAGCTTGCAGCAGAAGTTCTAGCGTGCATTTGGCAGCAGATAGTCTGTTTCCGCACCGATAAATTTCAAAGTGTAAACAAATTTGTTCCGGACTGGAGTCTTGGTGAACAGAATTTATTAGTTTGGCCTGATATGTAAGCTGTTAGTAGCCTCTTGTTGAAGTATCAAAGCGTTTTTACGATGAAACGACTTTACTGAAAACTATGTTAGCTTTGGTTTCCATAAATATAGTTCAACACGAACTCTTTTTCTATTTTTATCATAATAATATCTTAACATTGTATTGATTCAAATCAGATGTGTCACATTGCAACTGATCGCGTGAGTATTGCGTAAGCGCAATCAATGCGTGCAACAAAGACGGTATTATAATGATGTACTGCCTCGTGGTCCGGCTCTGTCGAGTTTCAGACAACTCTACTTGTCTTTGCTGAGACTGAAAATTTTTGAAACATTTGTTGGCACATATTTTTGTATTAAGGCTTCCCAGCTTTGCCTGTGTCTCAACGCAAACGAAAACGGTCGCTTCTACGTCATATTCCAAGGTACTGACTGGCTCTAGCTCAGCTGATGTAAGTTCTAAATGAGGTTGGTTCTGTTTGAAAATCTCAAATGACTTCCGCATCCACTTATTCCCGTAAAACACAAAGTTTTACATTGACAACATACCGTGTAATCACTGATCAAGGGAATGCTACAGTCCCAAAAAACAAGACTAGTGTTGAAAGCGCTTTACAACGTTACCCGTTAGATTTGCACGTCAAATTAAAGACTAGCTTTCACGTGAAAGTGGGGACAAATCAAAGTTGTTTGTAATGGTAGCTACAATGCTAGCTGTTTCAGTTCAAACCAGGTTTATCGGGAAAATCGAGTGAAATTCCGTCTTCCTTTGATACGAAAAAAAGCTTTTGCTTCCCTCGTAAGTTCCAAGAAACCGCTCATGGATTCTTGTCAGTACCCTCGGTTTATGCATCTACATATAACGCAGAAAATAGTTGTATGTATGGGCAACTGTCACCACCAAAATACATAAACGGTCAAAGGGCAGAAGCTAGAGTGGTTTGATCTAGCCGTCCGTGATGAAATAGCATAAGTAGTTATTAAATTGTCCAGTATATACGCAAATAGACTAAGCAACGTGTGTTAAACGGAATAAACAAACCTCGAATTAACGATTCAGGATAATGACAAGCAGCATAGCTTTCCTTGTCGGTTTGGCATGCATAAGCTAGAACGATTTAGTCTAGCCATCCGTGATGAAATGGCATAACTTTTTGTCAAATGGTCCAGGCCAAATGCGATTAGACTAAGCAACATATGTAAAACTGGAATGGTTTAGCATAAAGACAACTAGCACAGCTTTCGTTGTCCGGTTGGCATAAGCTAGAGTGATTTGGTCTAGCCATCCGTGATGAAACAGCATAAGTAGTTATCAAATGGTCCAGGCTATAATAAAAAGCAAACAGACTAATTAACATATGTAAAACTGGAATGGTTTAGCATAATGACAACTAGCACAGCTTTCGTTGTCCAGTTGGCATAAGCTAGAGTGATTTGGTCTAGCCATCCGTGATGAAACAGCATAAGTAGTTATCAAATGGTCCGGGCTATGATAAAACGCAAACAGACTAATTAACACATGTAAAACAGAACAAACAAACCTCGAATGATTCCGGACAATGACAAGTAGCATAGCTTTCCTTGTCGAATTGGCATAAGCTACGGCGATTTGGTCTAACCGTCCGTGAAAAAATGGCACAACTTGTTGTCAAATGGTCGAGGTTGAACACAAATAGACTAAGCAACGATTGTAAAACATAATAACCAGACCTCGAACGGTTCAGCATAATGATAACTAGCTTAGCTTTCGTCCAAATGGCATAAGCTACAACAATTTGGTCTAGCCGTCCGTGTTGAAATGGCGTAAGTGTTTATCAAATGGTTGAGGTTGAATACAAATAGACTACACGCTTTTTTCTTTATAAGAACACCCAGGCTGAGATTTGCCCAAAAATGAAGAACAAGCTAAGAACAATCACCAGGCTGAAATTTTGATCAGAAAAATTTAAGAATGAGATTTAAATGTACAAAAGGTTTGTTGGAATTAGCTGGGTCATCGAGCGACTAACTCCAAAGATGTGTTTTAGTTTGCCCCGCTTTTTTTCTTAGACTATTTTTATATTGTCAAATTTGAGACGAAACATTTTATTAAAATGCGGCAAGACTGAGAGATACAGGTGTTTTGATTTGCTACAAGTCTTGCAAAATGAAAGAGCTCAAATTCTAAGAACCACATGTAAAGCAGCAGGAATGGTAGGCAAATGTGGTTTGCTGTTATTTCATTGTTTCAATTCTCGTTGAGACAAAAATACCTTTGAGACAAACATATTTTTTGAAAGAAAGGTGATAACAACTCTGTTTTTAATTGTTAGGAATGCAGGATGGATATCGTGAAGATGAAAAGGACTCGAACCCGGTTGGTAAATTATCATTTAGTTAGGAGTATAATGTTTCCAAAGACCCCATAAATTCAAAATATAAGGGCTGTGTTTTTCCAAATCGGGATGCTCGTGTTCCGTTATTTGAGCCGGGATTGGGGATTTTCTGGCAAGATCGGGGCATACTCACCTAATTAGGGACGGTTGGACACTCTGCTTGGGTTTTTGGGGGGTCCAGGGGCATGCTTCCCCCGAAAAAATTAGAAAGTTGAGGTCTCCAAACTGCTGGAAATGTTTCAAAATTGTCAATCCTACCATCGCCGCGTTATATTTTGATCATTTTAATTTTGGCTCTTGAGGGGGTGCGTGTGCACCTCGCGCAGCCACCCCCCCCCCCCCCCTCACACTCAATTTCCTTAAAGCCTGTCCTCGTGATCGTGCTCAGTTTGTCAGTGTGTCAAGGAAAAATAAGGAGTTTCAGGTTCCACAGCCTAATTGGGGCACTAGGTTCCCATATTATGCTCTCTTTTTGCTGTTCTTCTTCACTGTTAAAACTGCCATGGCACATACTTTCCGATTTATTATGCTCTCTTTACACTGCCCATCTTAACTGTTTTAAAAAGTGCTTGGACACATACGTTTTGATCGGTATTTCTGTGCCTGTACCCAGCTTTATCTATTATGTACTAGGAGTTGGTTTCTTTTGAATACACGATTTTTATTTCTAAGAACAAACTTTATAAGAACACTCAGGCTTAGATTTACCCAAAAATTTTGGAACAAGGTAAGAACAATCTCCAGGCTGAAACATTGATCAGAAAAATTCAAGAAACTTACTTAATTCTTGTAGACAGATTTTAAAGAAGTAAATGAAAAAAAAAACTTGTCGCAATTTAGCTTGTTCATCGGGCGCTGGAAGAGTGCTCGTCACGTTTGCGAACGCTGTATTGACAGTTTCGAGTTTTTTTCGCTGGATGAAACTATACCAAACACTAACACTTTACAATTTTTTATTGTTTTGGTTTTTAAATAGATTTCAAAGAAAGGCTGACCCGCAAATAGCATTGCTAGAAACCAAGCAAGTACTACTTAGTGCCATTTTACGTGCAATGTTTACGGGTAGCCAAATCACTGTAGGGGGAAATAAGAACAATTTAAGAACATTTTAGGCTTACTTTACCAAAAATTAAGAACAGCCAAGCCTGATCTAAAAGTTATTGATTCTTATAAAAAAATAACGTGTAGTAATAACACTTGCAAACCTGAAAACGGATGAGGCAAGAAAACTGAGAAGACATTTCCAGTTGGCAAGGTAGACAATAAATAAGATCACATTTCTGCAAAAATGTGGAAAAAATACCATTCAATCATGTACAAATTACACAAAGCATTAAACATTACAAACAAATAAAAGGAATATCCGTGAATAAGAAATAAATGAAAATATGCCAGTATGCGGATGACACGACTTGTTTTCTAAAAGATTTAGAATCGACAAAACATTTTGACAAAATCGAGCTCTTCCCACTTTACTCCGGGCTTGAAATAAAATATAAGCAAAACAGAAGCACTGTGGTTAGGATGTTTGAAAGATTGTAAACAAAAACCCTTCGGTTTCAAATGGCCTGATGAACCGATTCTGGTCATAGGTGTCTACTTTTCATATAACAAGGAAAAATCTGATAAGTTAAGTTTTGAGGAGAAACTCGCCAAGATGGAAATTAAAGCTTCTAAATGTCTGGAAAATGATTGGGAAGATTACAATAGTAAAAAGTCTCGCGCTCGCGAAATTGATACACGTAGACTCGGTTTTGGAGTAGTCAGAAAAGTTTGCACAAGAAGTAAACAGTTTGATCTTAAAATTTATATGGAACGAGAAGCCTCTAAAAAAAAGCCACATTACTTGGTGAAGAGCAAGATGGAGGGCTCAAAGCACCGGATTTTATCGCAAGTGATAAAGCGTTAAAACTAACATGGATTAAACGATTTTTAGATGAATCCAATGCAGAATGGAAACTAATCCCGATGGAAACATTTGACCAATACGGCGGCAGACTGCTGTTGCAATCTAGGTATTCAATCAAACTATTAACCCTAGAAGGCATAAGGTTAAAATAGTTACACGAAGGCATAAGGGGGGGTCAATGTGACCCCCCCGACTTTTGACACCTTTCATCCGATTGACTTGATATTTGGTTTATATAAAGAACTTTTATTGTAATTTCAATTAATATAAAGCACGTGGCGCTTAATTGGTTTCCATGGCAACCAAATCAAAATAAATGAACTCACCGCAGCCGCCATCTTGGATTTTGAGAAATTTAAGATTTTCGAATTTAAAACTGAAAATGGTGAGAAGTAAGGCTCAGCGAAAGGAATATACTTAATTATAAGAAATAAAGTGAAGTTGTCAGTATTTGGAAATAATAGCCGCATTTTTGGCGAAAAATTCCAATAGGCAACTTACGGGTTGCGTGACTTATAATGATGACGTCGTCAGTCGTGACGTCACCTAATTAGGGTCAAAAGATGTGTTCACTAACGAAGAACAGTTGTGCCAAAGCTTTTGAAAATCGGTCAAAGAACAAAAGTTTTAAGCCAAAAAAATCGAGAGGGTCAGATTGACCCCCCCCCCCCCTATGCATTCTAGGGTTAAGCTTGAACAGTCTACCGTCGTTTTATACAAAAATGTTGCAATTCTGGCAGGAGATCCGATATAACGCACGAACAGAGCTAGATGCTACGAAAACAGTAAAAGAAGTCATATGGAACAACAGGTGCATTCAGATTAATCAAGAAACCGTTTTAAAAAAAATGATATTTAAAAGGCATCTAAAAAATCGGAGACGCGTTAGATGAAAATAACAACTTTCTATCATTCGAATCTTTGAAAAGAAAATACGCCATTGACACAAACTTTGTAAATTACTACGGAATAATAAGTGCAACCCCACGACAGTTGAAACAAGCCCTGAAGCAAGCAAGAATTGAAACAAGAAATCAGAGCAAACTATGGTACGAAGATCCGTCCTCTTTCGCAACGCAAAAAGTCTACCGACACATCATCAAATTTAAATTTGCCGCACCAAGTTCCCAAAAGCTATTAGTTCAACGTGTAATAGCCACTGAAGATCTAAATAATATTCACCTTCTACCGTATCAATCAACTACTGAAAAAAAACTGGTAGCATTTCAAATTAAAATCTTACACAATATTCTTCCAACAAATGCCACCCTATGTAAAATAAAAATAAAATAGTCTGATTTATGCCCATACTGCATGTCGGAAACATTAAGTCACCTCTTCATTGAATGTAAACTAGTATGTTATTTCTGGAAAAGATTTAAAATTTGGTGGAGAGAAAATACGAACGAAAGATTGCATTAACTAGACGTACAGATTCTTTATCGCATTCTAGGACTGAGTAAAAACAAGCAGTTGATAAATCAACTCTTGCTTATAGCAAAATATCACATATTCTCATCGTATGTTCACGAAGAACAGTGTAATTTTGGAAGGTTCCTACTAGATGTACACAAAAGATACCAAATAGAACAGCAGCTTGCACTTAAAAATCAATGCACAGAAACGTTTAACAGAAAATGGAGTTCGATTTACAAAGCTAAGTCTAACATTTACAGTTAGCCTAGCAATGAAGTCTCACCAGCAATTCTACTAAAAAAATATTTCTGTGTTTAACTATTAGCTAGCTATTGTCAAGTTTAGTCCTTTCGTTAGAATTTTTTTTTTACTTTTCGTTTTTGTTTTCTGCTTCCGTTGTATTTAGCGTAACAAGGTCCATAACAAACTTTCTAAATTAAATCAGTTAAATTTAAAGAAAAAAGGAAAAAATGTACAAATTAAACGCCTTCAGAACTGAAAAGTAATTCTGCCAAGAGAACAAATGAACATGACCACTCAGTTGTTTTTCAACAGAAAAGAATCTCTAATAATAAGGTGAAGTTCTTGGACAAAATGCTTTTACTGCAAACTATTTAAACAACATTGTTAATTTAGTACTGTTTTTGCTGCTGGAGAAAAACTTTAATCGAATATGCATAGTACAATTTCTACCAAAAAACGGTGTTTAATTCACTCACATTTGTGACTACAGCAGAGAAGATAATTATTCCATCTAATTCTGCCCTACTACAGGTAACCACAAACGCCGCCTCTTCTCCAGCGGTACTGGAAACGCCAACTCCTGCTTCTCACTCACTCAAGGAAGACACAACTGCTACATCGTCTCCAGTACCGCAAACTCCTCTGCCTGTTTCTGACTCAAACCAGGATGACACCACTGCTACATTGTCTCCAGTACCGCAAACTCCTCTGCCTGTTTCTGACTCAAACCAGGATGGCACCATTGCTGCATCGTCCGCAGTGGTACTTGAAACCGGACAGCCAGTTCAAACAGCCGACGTAAGTATTAAACTACGACTTCATCAGCAAGATAAAAACTCAAAACTTACTGATGATAAACGAAGGGACTTTACGACCACTTGTTGTTATTATTATTGGCAGTATACATTTATTGTGTGTTATTGCATTTCCTTCAATATGGTTGGTTCTCTTGCCGCTTTTGAATAATGCTTGTCGCGCTTTGTGATTTCTTGTGTTACCCTTGCACATTACCTCCTCCTACGATAAGTGTTTGTTTACAAGAGATCAGGGTAGAGATCTTGGTGTTGTATAGTCGGTCAACATGGACCGTGCCGATGTCAGCACTTGTGTTGAGAAGGTTACCTAACCCAACCAGTATTCACCACAAGTATTAATCTATAGAGTAGGGTGGAGATCCCAGGGTTGTGGTCTGTCACAATAGCCCATGTTAACACCAGCACTTGGGTTGAAAAGGTTGCAATGGCCTAATACCAGCTCCCACTGCAATTATTCATCAACAAAATAAAAAAAGGTTGGGTAGTAAGCCCAGTATGGTAGCATATCGCGAAGCCTGTGTTGATAACAGAATTTGTGTTTTTAAAAATGCCACTCTTGTTAAAACAGTATTTAGTTTAGTATTGCAATTTTTCATTCAAAGCCGTCTATTTTACTTTTTCAGGACTCGTCTGATCAACCAGATAACGGTCTACAAACAACTCAGCAACCTCAAGATAATCCAGCGAGTGAGCAAGAAAATTTGGCACTTGCCTACGACCGCTTTAATAGAGGTAACATACTTCCATTTTTGCATCTAGGTCTTACACGTGCAACGGCTACTCGATTGGCACTGATAGCGTTCATAAGGAAAGTCGGATAGATCTTTTTTGTCTTCTACCTATGCAATGTACCTAAAGTTTTTGTACTTCAGTTTTCATCATGCATTTCAGATCGACTAGTTCTGACGCAAATCATCATTGTGTAAAAACGAAATACTACATAGCACAAGCATTCATTTTCCATGGAGCACGACTGAAACAAGTTGGTTTGATTTTAGTTCGGTGCAAAGCACGTATGAGTAAAAAACGGACGATTTCAAAGCCCTTAAAGGAGTCATTGGATAATGTGTGCCTATAAGAAAAGACCTAAAACACTCTCAACCCTCGGAAGTCCAAGGGGGGGGGGGGTCAAATGGACCCCCCCCCCATAGGGTTTTCCGAACAAAATTCGAACCTTTCAAGCAATCAAAATGAAACATTCGGTACCTGTAGTCTGATAATGAGCGCATTTTTTAACGTTATTTAGATGACGTCATCACTTATAATTTGTGCGTAATTAAATTAAGCAAATTAAATTTTGAAATAAAAACTGTAAGTTTTTTGAAAAATTGGTTCTCATTTCTCCTTTTAGACTCTATTCTCAATTATATTACTATTTTAGGCTGAAAATACGTGTTTTCTACTAATTCCAGTAAAATTTAGTTCAGTTTTGCGTAAGATAAAATTTTTGAAAAATCCAAGATGGCGGCCAGATGGCGGACTTGTTGTGAAACGACTGTTGCCATAATAACAGTTCTTAATTAAAGCTTGACTGTGGTAATGGAAAGTAATTAGCAAATCAAATACTACTTCCGTGCAAAAGCCTGATCTTTTATGTGCAACCGTTTCGAAAACCTATGGGGGAGGTCCAACTGCCCCCCCCCTCCCCTCCCCTCCTTGGGCTTACTTGTTACAATAAATAGCTTGGACTTCCGAGGGTTTTAACTAGCTTTAAATTCGTTTCGACCAAAAAAAACTCGTGTAATAGCCACATTATATGGATTTTCTTGTGTGTTTTCATTCTAATCATCAGTGACTTTAATCCACAATTAGGTCTAAGGTTACAATTTCAACTTTTTTGTTTTCATTTGTTTGAAAAAAGTCAGGAAGATTAAATTTGTAGATTGCCAAATCACACTTGCAATTTTGCTTTTCTGTTACTGTATACTAACAGCAGTTAGAATAATTAACAATTGTTCCACGAACGTGCGTTGGATATGAGCTTTTAGATAGCGGACTAGGTGCGAAGCTGGATAAAAATACCTTGAATTCTGTTTTCTACCAAGTCGAGTTTACGGTCATTTTAATGCAAAACATTCCGTGATAAAATTGTCAGTTTCCATATTTGGACAAATTGCAGTGTATAGAATTTATACCATGAGTATATCCAGTGCTTGGTATTTAATAATATGTAACAGTAGTAATAAGAACAACATAAACAGTAACAACAAACAATATTTACTTTTAAAGATTCTGTAAATGCTTCTCAGTACGGTTCTTTTGGTATAAAGTGTAAAAGATCTTAATGCATTAAAAACTAATACCAAAGTTAAATAGATAAAATACTGAGAACAAAATTATTTTTGCAGAAAACTACAAACCTACGATCGCTGATTTTATACAGAACTACAACTTGTTAGATGACGTTTCAAGGTGCCTTAGCATACAATATCATGGCATTAACAACTGGCGTCGACTCGCTCCGCACTTCGGTATTTCAACAGACGTTATAAATGAACTAGACAAAACGTCTTGTAGAAGTCCAACGAAAGATCTTTTTGCACATCTTGCTGCTACACGCCCGCATCTCACTAATAGGGAAGTAATTCAAAAGCTCGAACAAGAAAGTATTAAAGACGTCAAAAAGGCACTAGAAACATACGTCCAAGGTGGGTGCTTGTGTTTGCTAATTGGAATTTTGAGCGTTGTACTTGTTTCATTTGTTAAAACGTTTCACACAAAGACGCACAACTGTTCTATTTTTAACTCTATAGCCTCTTCTGCAGGCAACTTTGGTTAACACCATTGACAATTTTTGTCAATTGAGAAAAGTGATAACTTCACTCCCACTCAACATTGACCTGCTCCTACATACACACATATATATTACATTACATTACAATACAATACAATATATTACATTACATGTAATACACACACATACATACATACATACATACATACACATATATATACATATATACACACATACAAACATAGTGATTGCCAGTTCTTGTCAGAAGATGCCCATCTCTTCAACTGTCCACCGCCCGCTCATGTGCACGCAGGTGACTCTTCAACCCAGCTTTGCTCTTGCACGTGCGTTCGCAGATGTAACATTTGAAACTTCCGTAGTTTGAAGTTTCCGGCTGAGAACATCTTTGTGAATCTTGGAGTGTCTAGTCAAACCGCCAGCCGACTTGCATACCAAGCCACATGTAGGACAGATGCGGTTTCGCGGACGTCCAGGAACAACCTCCTCGTAAACTTCTTCGTTTGGCCGTTGCCTATGTGATTTGAGATGGTTAACCAAACCTGCCTTTGGCAAAAGAAGACGTCCGCATACGCTACACTTCAGTTCATTTATGATATCAGTAGGGACAGCACTATCATCTTGCTTTCGAAGTGTACGCTTCAATTCAGCACGCTCCACCCGCTTTCGTTCGAAACTGCTACATCTCTCCCTGATGAGTTTTCTCCACGACGCTCGGTTTTCCGTCAATGCTTCCC
>JAOBRG010253538.1:0-16555 GCA_027574985.1 Umimayanthus nakama | reverse complement strand
TGAACATTTCGCATCATATTTCTGTTTTAAATATCAAAATAACCAAAATGGTAGTAGATTTAAAAAATTCATTCTTTTAGCTTTCAGAAAATGTAAACTTTATGAAAATTGCGCGAATATTCCATGAGATACGCCAAGTCAAACACAACCACTCAGTTTCCTCCGGTGTATCCTTAACCATTTGCACTAACTTTACCTTGCACACACTTGTTGCGCATTCCCTAACAGAGAGTGTTGAGACATCAGGATGATTCGTCACTTCTAAAAGCCTACATTCATGAATGGATGAAGTTCTTTACACAATGTAATTACCTCCCCAAACCATTCGGCACCCTGGAATCCAACCTGCAGGGGAAGGCTGGGGGCGGCACCAGCAAGAGACCCTCGACTGACGGCATCACTGTCCAGAAGGTCAGTAGTAGTGTAACACAGTGAGGGGGTGATCTGATGCGGTTGGCATATATCATTTTTATTTTGTTAATATAATGTAAAGATAATGAATCTGCTGTCAGAAGGATCATTGCCATTACCATTATACAAGTTGTTTGTTGACATTGAACTACACTGTGAACCACGCCGACCTTAGGCCTTCATGTAAACTTTTGTCTTTAAATAGAAGTCTTTGTTAGGGAAGAAAGTTTCATGCCAATAAACTATTTTTTTGCATAAAAATAACAAAATAATAATAATAGTTATAATAATAAAAAAAATAATAATAAAGACAGACAGCATCAACTACATTTGGGCCTTATGTACATTTTTTAGGAACACACATACAAATGTTTTATACTACATACTGCAGTAATAACAATAGTAATAATAATAACAATCATAATAATCATAATCATAATAACAGTTATAATTATAGTAATAATAATAATAATAGTAATAATAATAATATTAACAACTTAATGAATTTTTTGTTTTAATTAATTAATACTCCTGATCTTAACGACAATATATACAAACTGCAGATAAACGAGGGAAAAATGAGAGAGTGCTTTAAACAAAAAGCTTGTGAAGAACCTAGCTGCAAGTGGAACAGTGAGGATGAGTGAATACTGTAGAAGAGTTCTAAAGGGAAGGATTGAAGTGAGTTGAGAGTAGGAAAGGGGATAGAAACCCTATTACTTGGCAAAACAGTTAAATTTATGAGGATTTTTAAACCTACATGTAGGTAAGAATATCCATATACCGGTACATTACATGTATGTAAGATGCAATACAGGGTGAATGTAAATTATGGCAGTGTAACACACAACGTATAACAGAAAGCAGACTGTAGAAAAGTGTACACGTTCATCTACATGTAAAAGGTTAATTGTACACTTGATTTGTATTTTGTAATATATAAACTCATTCAACAAGTTTCTAATTTTCAGCTGATGCTGGACAGTTGGAATGAAGGGATCTTCTCTACTATCAAGGACCGGCTGCAGTCCAGTGCCATGAAACTTGTGCACTCTGAGAGAAATGGAGAAGCCTTTGAGAGCCAGCTTGTGATTGGAGTCAGAGAGTCCTATGGTAATGCAGTCAATGTTTTGTTCAGACTTTGTTTCTTCCCAGGGAATATTGTGTTATACTGTACATTGGTACCTGTAACTTTTCTTTGGTAAGCATTTTTTCCTGTTAAACTCAGGAATCAAAGAACAATTGACGTTACAATCGAACTCACATTGCTTGTCAGTGTATCAACCACAAAAAGGTTGTCTTCTGAATTGTAACTTTGTGCATTGCACATTGTTGTATGCCAAGACCACAAAGTATTGTAGTCCACATTGCTTTTATGGCTGATACACGAATGTCACCCTCTTGTAGTTGACACCATCAACACTGTTTGGAAATTTGTTACATCAATGGTGCGTTACAGTCTGGGTATGCAACAATACGCAATGCACAATGCAACAATTCAACAGACAAACTTTTTTTTAAATTATTAAGTGTATACACGTATTCAGGTCATCTGGAAAAGGCAAAATAGCTGATCTATAGCCAGATTATCCCTAGCCTGGTAAATTAGTTTACTTTTAGTTAGCTGTAAGTTATAACTACATTAAGTATCATTAAGTATACTTAAGATAATCTTCATTCATTTATTTGTTACCAGGAAGTTCTGCACTACATGATTGTATACGTATGAGCCAGCTCCCTCTAGTAGTTTACTATGATGGGAAAACAACATGTAGTGAAGCATACAGCTACAAAGTTTACTGTGTATACAGCTAATTCAAAAAAGGTTGTCATAGAAAATAGTCGATACTGGAAGCGAAACTGGGTTCAAGCCGCACAAATAATTTATTACTGTCAGAGCATTTAAATTTCAAAGTAAAGAGCGCTAGTTCATCCAAATGTCATGACCCTACAGTAACAACCTTTACTGGTGCGTTATCACTCTTTATGATTGTACCCAAAATTCCTTTCGGTTCCAGTATTGACTATTGACTATGACAACCATTTTGAAATAGCTGTATAAACTCATATTGTTTCTCAATATGGCTTAGATTGCATTTAAATGTCTCTAGCTTGCCAACATATGGAACAACATAACTTTTATATGTATGTGTCTTTTCTCTTTTGCAGTTAACCTCAGTTCAGATGTTTTAGACAAGTTGAAAATTTACAGAGAGCATTTTGAAAAGGCATACATTGATGCAACAGAGGAATTCTACAAAACTCAGGCACCTAATTACCTTCAGGAGAATGGTGTCCAGAATTACATGAAATATGTAAGCTGCATTTTGTACGTGACTGTATATAAACACATGATTGTATACAGCCTATTTCAAAAAAGGTTGTCATAGTCAATAATCCAATACTGGATACGAAAGGAACCGTGGGATTCAAGCAGCACAAATCATCATTACTGTTAACATTGACTTTGCAAAATATGGAATGCAGGTTCATCATATAATGCCATGGCAATGCAGTAACAACCTTGCTTCGGCAATATCACTCATTATGAGTGTACCCAAAGTTCCTTTCGGTTCCAGTATCGACTATTGACTATGACAACCTTTTTTGAAATAGCTGTATAAACTGATGAAGTTTTCTTTCATTGACTTTTGAATTTTGTTGACAGGTCATATTCTGATTATCATGAGTACCAGACATAAGAAGTAATTGACTTTTCTGCCATGGTTTTCTCTTCAGTCATGCCCAAAAACTACCCATTGGGGGCATGGAAAAGGGTCAAAAGGTCATCTTTAATTATCTGAAGTTTTGGCATATTCCAACAACCTGTCTTCAAGTTGAGTTCAGCCTGTTTGGATTATCGAGGAAGCATTGTGTAAAGATCCTATGGCAAATAATTACCATGTCAACTAGTTCACAAGGATGGTGCTTTTGATGTATTTCCTAGGTTTTTGTAAGCAATGCAGTGGATGTGTGACTCCCTCTAGCTGGATACAACAAGTGCCCATTATAGATTAGCTACCATTTGCTACATAATTATACTCAGGAATTACATAATATGGCAACTTATTAAACTGGAGTAAAGGTGTCAGCAAAGTGTTTGAAACTGTGCCTTTTAGGCAGGAATCAGACGTGCTAAACACTGTACCCAATTAACCACACTGCACCAGCACAATCTTTGAACCTAATATTTAATAATTATTACAGGTTAAGTGATGAATTGATCATAATTAATTAATGTGTAATAATGTGCTGTTGGTTTTTAGGCTGAAGTTAAACTAAAAGAAGAGGAGCAGAGAGCTGTGAGATATCTAGAAACTAGAAAAGGATGTAACTCTGTATCTGTGGTGAGTGGATGTAGAGTAGATTCATCATTAGATAGAAACGGGAAGGCTCTCTTTACATTGCATTACATGCAGGGCAATCAACTTTCACTTGTCTGGTTGTCTAAGACGAGTTACTTTTAATTAGCTCTGGACAACCAATTTTGCTGAATCACTTGTCCGTATGGACGAGCAGAATTGATGCGTCGTTCAATCTGAGTTTGTAGCCAAGGGAAACAACCACAGCTAAACTGGCTGCTTTGAAAGTCCTTTTTAATGGGTGTATATGCCTTCGACAGGTAATAGCAGTACTGTGACTTATTTTTCAAAAGTTTAAGCAAATATGTGCAAATGTATTTTCTTTGGACAAGTGAAAACTGCTTATGGACAAGTAAAACTCAGAACTTACTTGTCCCATGGAGGAGTGAAGAAAGAAAAAAGTCGATTGCCCTGACATGTACATGTTTATTGTACATGTTTATTGGTAATCATAATAAATAATTTTTTGATAAAGTCTACATGTATAATCAAACTTGTAGAGCTGTTCATGAGTCTGAACTTCTTTAAAACATTGTTCCATATCAACTTAAATAAATGCCTTCATTCACTATGTTCTGTGATAAAAATAAGCAAACAGCATGAATACAGATGTACAGTTGTACTGACAAGAGACTAAGCACATGGCCTAACTTGGGACTTGCCATAATTATGCAGGGTAATTTTTAATAGATTGAATCAGCAAATCCTTTGATCTACCTAGTTGTACACTATAATTTAATATTTGTAAAATGTTTGGAAAGAAAATATGAATCAACTTTTTTGAAGTGGGTGGGAGATCCAATCTTAGTATAAATATGCACTTGATGTGTAGAATGTTGGAGAAGATGGTCGGTTGGTACGTTTAGGTTGATTGCATCATATGTTTAACATATGAATAATGTTTCTGGTTTCTCCTATTACTTGTGCCGAAGGGTAATGAGTTGAGAATTTGGCTCTATTCTTTTTTCCTATTGTGATAATTATTTATGTTTTTATTATAAAGCAAAATTTAGTTTTTTATCTGTGATATCATAATATTGGTGTCACAGACTGGTGTCACAATTGTATGGCACAATGAGCGGCAGTATAAAATAAGTGAGACTGTATGTATATGTTTCAGTTTACAGTGAAACGATGCGAGTAAGCAGATTAATTCAATAGCCTCTTGTGATACTCTTGGATTTCAAGCATAGACATAACTTAACACTTTGTGGCTCAAGTAATATAAAGCCCATGGATAAACATTGCATCTTTCAACAGCAGCATCATTGTTCAAACACATGTTATATATGAGCTCCACTTATGTAGAGTAACATGTACTTGTTCAAAGCGAAACCAAAAAAGATGCAACATACATTATTTAACATAATTGGGACCTTGCACTTGTTGGATATGAGAAAGTTTTGGCCACAAAACCAAGGCATGCCTGTTGAGCAATTTATTGCTGAATCTATAGGTATCTGTTGTAGAGCTGGTGCATCAATGCCCTTCATAAACTATAGTTAATTTATCTGCACTTCTTTTCTTTTCTTCCCTTACTGAAGTATCTCATTCACATTTTTTTAATGCTACTCATTTTCTTTCAGCTGACGGAGTGCTGTGTCAGGGTTTTGGTTGGCAATTTCAAAGACACCATCCTGGCAGAATGTCCAGGAATGATTTATGCGAATGAAACAGACAGTAAGTAGCCATCAATTCTACCATGAAAATAATAAGAAGTGTCATTATAAACTTGGGCAGTTTAGTTTCATACATGTATGCTCATTTAAAGCCCAAATATATAGAAGACAGCTTTAGGGGTGAACCATTTGATCTTTGAAGGGGAGGGGGGGGGGGGCTTTTTTTGTGAGCAGGAATTTTTTTTTCATGTCCCATAGTGTGCAAGAATTTTTTTTTGATACAAAACACTAGCAGGTTTTTTTTTTGAACCGCAACATTTTTTTCCCTTGGGAATGTGATGCAGGATATTTTTTTTCATTACCAGTTGCTGCAGGAAACTTTTTTTAAGAGAACTTAGCTTGCAAAAATTTTTTTTCAAAAAGTCCCCCCCCCTTAAAGATCAAATGGTTCGCCCCTTATTATGCAATCCATGTTGTTTACAACAAGGCAACCAGATGCACTTTTTTGCTATGTAAAAATTTCCACATAATAAGTTTTTTAATTTAGGTCAATTAATGATAACAAGTCACTTTATGACACAATAAGAACCATTTGTGTAACTGTGGGAACTTCTACATGTAGTGTAAACCAAGTGACACTGTACTTAACACATGACAATAATCGAGCACTGTGCTGAACTTTGCAGGGTTGCTATTAATGTTTCAACTAATGGACCGAGTACCTGGAGGAGTTGAGCCGATGATAACCAACTTAGAATCACATGTTGTTACAACGGGGCTGGCGGACATGACAGACTCAGCAGAGACCATAACCACAGTAAGTCTAGCACTGCGTATCTCACCATCACTATTGCTATAGATCCTTTTCACGGTTACTGAGGCAATTGCAAACCTTGCATTAGGTACTAGAGCTGTCAGCAGCAGAAGTGAAAAGAACATGTGAAAGTTAATAAATGCCGAAAATTTGGGGATTTAATATCGAAAACTATAACTTTAGTGAGGTTTTGAAAACAAAAATTACCCCAAAAATCTAAAAGCGAATGTAGGGGAATTTGCTCAGGGTTGAGGATTGGAGGGCAAAACTCAGATACATTTCTGCTAAATTTCAAGTTTTTAAAAACTTTACCAGTGCCATAGTTCTCATAATTTAATCCCCAACTTTTCATTACTTACTTACTTTTACCTACTCTTTCTATTTCTGACTCTAACAGAGTGCTAACTTCAGGTTTTCAGCTACCTCAAGAACCGTGAAAAGGGTCTATTGCCACCAACATCACACCAGTTTCAACAGTCAGAGTGCATGTGACTCTGTAATCCATAAACTGATACACCATAGTGCCTACAGGAGATTGATGGTTTAGAACGTGGGAGAATGCGGCTCTGTGGCTCTGTGGTGCTTGCCTCTTGCAGCCTGGAGGCGGTGTTGTCTGTCCTCTTCAAATGCTGCAGCTCTACTGTAGGTCAGGGACCTCCAAGTTTCTCTGTCAGTGGCTGAAGTCCCCAGGTCTCAGATTTTACACAGGCCAATTGAGATTGATTTTAAGTATATCTTTTTACCTCAGCTTTGGTAGTCCTGTTTTTCTTTTGCCTTCACTCAGCTCTCCAAGAGTAGTTGTTTCGGGATGCAGTAGTTGTCCATCCTGATTACATGGCCAGTCCAGAATAGTTGGGCTTTGATCAGCATTGACTCAATGCTCTGAGACTCTACTTTCTCAAGTATTTCCAGGTTTGAGATTTTGTCTTGCCACTGAGTGCTCAAGTTGTCCGTGTTTCGCACCTAAACAGAAAGAGTCATGAGAGGACAACAGCTTTGTAGGTTTTCAGTTTTGTTGTGAGCCGAATGCCTTTTTGCCAGAGTACTTTCACTCTGAAACCCCCAAAGGCTTGACTTGCTTTCTGGATCCTAGCCAGGATTTCTTTGTCAAGTGATCCATCCGAAGAGATCAAGATGCCCAAAAGTTTGAACGATTCCACACACTTTAGTTTAGTACTGTCTATGGAGATGGATGGTTGAGGTTTGATGGTGTGTATGGCTGCCTGGTTTTCTTTGTGTGCCATGACGGTGCAGTCAACTGCGAAGATAGCCTCAAGGGTGAGTTTTTCTTTTGTCTTGGTTTTTGTTGACAGATGACAGAGGTCGAACAGAGAGCTGTTAGTTCTCACTAAGATTCATGTTTTTCCACTGCATGATGGAGTACTTGTAGAAAGTGAAGAAGAGGTTGAAGAGCATCTGGGTGAGGATACAGCCTTGTTTACACACATGTGCATGCAATTCATTTGAAATTTAGAAGGAGTTTGTGTAGTCCCCAATGGAGAGAAGTTGTCCTTTCATGTTGTCATGGAACAACCTGACCAGTGTAGTGAACTTGCGTGGGCATCCAAGGTTGTTTAGAATGACCAAAAAGGCTTCTAGATTTAGTGTACTGTATCGAAAGCCTTGGACCTGTACTTGTTGCACAGCACACACCATGTCTGTGGTGCTGCAGCTAGGTCAGAATGCATAATGAGCTTCAGGTCTTACAGTGTATGCGATGTTGCTGGCAAGTCTGTTGAGGAGAATTCAGACATTGATCTTGCGTGCGATGGAGAGTAGTGAGATTCCCTTGTATTTGCCACAATCTGTCCTGACCCCTTTATTGTTGAAAAGTATGACAATGCTTATGTCTCACCTCAACTGGTAATCCTTCTTGATCCCCGATGATAGTGTTTTTTTATTTGTACACACACGTGGTTCGTTAAACTATATGAACCAAGCAAGACTTGTACACGTATTATGTACATTTCAAAAGATATTTTGAAAAACTTGTTGCTATTTAACTTGTCTTTATTATATCATTTTTTGTTGTAGGATAGATAAATATTATCACCTGCACTGTATTAAAAATGTTTTTTTTGTATTTTTATCGTAATTTTTGTATTTTTGTTAAAAAAATGTTGATCTTATTTCCCAAGGACTCAGAGAAGTACGTTGAGCAGCTGTTGTGTCTCTTTCGTCGGTTTAGTGCATTGGTGAAGGAGGCTTTTAGCGATGACCCAAGGTTCCTGACTGCAAGGGACAAGGTATACCTTTTATTAGCCGAGTGCGAGGTCCGTACGGCAAGTTATAGACCGAGTTTTTTTCCTTCCTTTTATGGCCCAAGTGCGAAGCGCGCTGGCCATAAAAACATGGAAGGAAAAAACGAGTATCCATAACTTGCCCTACGATCCGAGCAAACAAGGTTAATAAATAAGATGTTTATTATATGGCTTTGTTATATTTTCAGTTTTGAAAAGGTGATCGAGAGCTAGCGGTTCGTACGGCAACTTACGGACCTAGAATTGACCAATCACAGCACGCGAAATCAGTCAGCCACATAATAAATGTGTTATCTTCATTGGGTTATCGCTACATCTATCACTGACAATTTGCCGTCATAGGTGTTGTGTTATTGAATTCTTTACTCAGTGCTCTAGCTGAACTAGGTTCGGCTTCAATAGGTCCAATTCCCAGCTATTTTACAGATTCAATACATATTAACTCGTTTTTGTGTAAATTGGTTTTATCCTTTTTTGTTAAAGAAAATTAGTATAAATCAAAGTGCTTGAGACAAAGTATGTTTTTCACCTTTTTTTGAAGGAATTTTGGCAATTCTAAACCTGCTTGTGAATTTACTACTTATAGTGGGAAGTAATTAGTACATAATTATGCATCACACTCGTACTTGCAATCACGTATATCAGTACATGTAATTGAAGAATTGGACAGAATAACTTTTTTTTGGTACAAGGATGGTTGTAAGCAAATTACTAATAGATATACAACAGATAAATTATTTGAAAGACCGAGGTATCGACATTTATCCCATGTCATGAAAAATACAGCCAATCAGAGTCCAGGATTACCGTTGCATATTCTGTGGTATGCAACGGGTAGTATTCCACTCTACTTTCCCGTCATTACTTGCGCGCAACCGTTTACGGGGGTCCATTTGAGGACTTCTCAAAAGCCAGCTTCGAAACTTTTCAACTCCTGCGAACCATTACAAACATTTCAGATCACGTCCGGAAATTTTCCGAAGATTTTCCGAAAACTTTAAAAAAAACCTGAAAACATCTTAAAATTGCTTTTGAACCATTTCCGGAGTTTTCCGAAAATTTCAGAAAGTCATAAAAGTATCTGGAAGCACATTTGAACTGCTTCCGAAGTTTTCCAAAAGTTGCATAAATCGTTTAAGCTCCTCAAAAACGGTTTTGAAGCGTTTCCTAAGTTTTCGGAAATTAGCGGAGACTTTCAAAAGTTTTCCGAACATGAAGGCATGGGATAAGTAGTTATGCAATGCTTTCTCGTGGGATACCGTGAAACATGCCACTTGTCACTTGTATTTTCTACGTATACACACTCGTGTGTATACAGAAAAAACAAGTGACGCGTGGCATATTCCACGGTATCCCACGAGAAAGCATTGCATAACTAGTGTGTATGAGTGTGTTGGTATCTACCGCAATATCTTTATTTTTGGAACAATCTATATTAGCAAATACAAACTCGGTGACGTTGGTACTTCAAGCAATCTGATTGGTTCGCTATCTCTGGCTAATGGACATTGTCCACCTCCCGGGAGATGGATAATGAAACAATGGGAATGGCCGAATGGCCGGCTTAAACTCTCGT
This sequence comes from Umimayanthus nakama, assembly GCA_027574985.1. NCBI lineage: Eukaryota > Metazoa > Cnidaria > Anthozoa > Zoantharia > Parazoanthidae > Umimayanthus > Umimayanthus nakama. The sequence goes on along the minus strand of JAOBRG010253538.1, from coordinate 6,512 downwards.
TTTGCCAAAGTGACGGAGAACAACGTCTTGCAAATGCAAGATATTACAATTCCTAACGGCGAACTTAAGAAAGCTACAACATTAGGAACAACAATTTTTAGATATAAACAACGTTTTAACACACAATTCAAACAATTTGCTCACATGTCGAGTGTCTTCTGTCCCGATCGCCAAGCTTCGCTGATGCTTCTTTCTTTGAACAACAACTGCCCTTCCACGGCTCCATTTCAGAGTCCCGCCTAAGTCAACTCAACTTCCATTGAGCAAAATGTCTCTATTCAAGAAAAATTGATTGTCGCTATCTCTCTTAAAATGGTTGTGATTTCCAGCACTCCAACAGCAAGCACATAGCATGATTTCCAGACTAGAGAAAACTTCACAAACTGCTCTTTCAATTTCTATTCAAGTAAACTGCAACTGCTTTCACAGAACTGCTTCAAGGTATTAATATCTTAAACAACAGTTTTGTCCGGTCATCTTTAACAGACATTGTTGAGGATCGCCAAATTTTATGAAACCTTCAAAGCTCGTTTGCCGAGCCGCCATCTTTGTGCTAACTGTAAGTTTCATGCATAATTTGAGTGTGGAAATGAGGCGGCCAAGTGTAAGCGCATGCCCATTGCTGTTGAGACGTTGGGAGAAGTTAGAAGAGATCAAACTGAAAATTCTTGATTACTTTTCTTGAGTATGTTGTGTTGTCACCGAGTTTGTATATGCTAATACAATTATTCTCTTCAATCTCGGTGAATAGTGGCTTTTAGAATATTCACCTCCATGCTTCGCATGTCGGTGAATATTCTGCCACTATTCACCTCCATTTCAGAGAATAATTGTTAACTATAAAAGGTGTCATTATTTTTATGGTCTATATTACAGTTTAGGGCTACATGTATAAAATTAATATAAAGTTATTTTAATAATTGTGATTTAGATGAGGTCTAACATTTAAAAAAATAATTGAAAGTTGTTTTCAGCTATTGCAACTGTTGTAGCTGATAATGCAAGCCAGGAAACAATGTTTTTAATAAAGTAAAAGTTAAATTGTACTTTCGCCAACCAGCCCAATTTTTTCCCACAGTGTTTCAACCTAAATCTCATTGTTTTGTTTGGCCATATTCAGAGTTCGAATTGTTTATACTGTAAAAAAAGTGAGCGCATTATAGGTAGATACAGTGTAGTGTATTCTATTATGAAGTGTGGGCATGGAGATGTTAACTGTATGGTACTCTTTGAGTTACCATGGATACACCATTATATTTTCAGGCATTTAAAACAGTAGTAAATGATACAACGATTTTCAAGTTGGAGCTTCCTCAAAAAGGAAAACAGTGAGTAGTAATTTACACAGGACATATGTCGAAAAGGAAAGCTTGTTCATTTTTTAAAACACTTGACTCTAACCTAAGTCTTGTTCACAGTGTAATTAGGGACCATTTCATGTGGTATGTATCCTGGTGGTGCTGTTTAAGACCCCGTCCATACGTAGCCGGGTAGTTTCAAAAACGGAGACTTTTTCTCCGAATTCGGCTACCGTCCACACGTAGCCAGCGTTTTCGGGCACCAAAAACGGAGGTTTTAAAATACTTTCTCCAGAGTGAAGACCTCTGAAAACGGTTATGTATCGTTTTCATGTAGACGGGCGATGTCGTCATTGCTAGAGTCAGGGTTCGTTCTTCCGCACATACTATTCGAAAACGCTTCACGTGGGCGCAGATTTTTTCAAAATACGGAAAAAAATTAATGTCTCCGTTTTCGAAAATAACTCGGCACGTGTGGACGATCAACCACGATTTCCAAACGCTACGTGTGGACGCAGATGATTTTAAATACGAAGGAAAAACCCTCCGTTTTCGAAAGTATCCGACTACGTGTGGACGAGGCCTAAGAGACGCTGAAGCGAGCTCTGACAAATACATTTTGCTGTAATTTCTGGCCCCTTGGGAGCGGCTCTCAGTAAGTTTCGACTTAGTTCGAAAATTAAGAAAAGGTCAAATCTTTCAAACTTTGTCAGATGAAAGGTCTAGGAGAACTATTATTGTATAACATTATGAAAACAGCCAAAATCGACTTTTCCTTTGGAGACGAAAACATCGTTCCTTTGATGGCCTGTGTTTTTATATCTAAGAAATGAGTTTCAAAATGATTTGAAGCAGATTGAAGTGTTAATGACATTGTATTAGGAGATGCAGTTAGATTACCGTTTAATGGTCTTGGAGGTCTGCCCGCGAGCACTGGTTAAAATTGGCAATTTTAATATACCTGCGACGGCTTCGAATCCACTCAAAATGGCTGTAACCGTTGATGCTCTTCCACAGAACGTAGAATTAACAGAGCCAGAGTATGTTATTATATCATATAATAGTTTCCCTTGACCTTTCATCTGTCAAAGTTCGAAGTATTCTACTCTTTCAAAATTTTTATTACAGAGGATTCCCGTCTTAGGTAGTTAGGCTACTCAAAACAACACTTAATACACAACACAATCGTGGGTAACTTCTGATCGAAGTTAGAAATCTCACAATCCTAATATTTTGTCCTTTTTCCAGGGGAGCTGGCTTAAGCATAAAGCAACAACCGGAGTCTCGCTGTCCAGAATTGCTGGCTAATTACTGTGACATGCTGCTACGGAAGACTCCCTACAGTAAAAAGTTAACGTCTGAAGAAATTGAAGACAAACTCAAAAATGTTGTAAGTAGCTTTGACTATTTAATTACACTGTGTGTGTTCTCAGTTAAATAGAGGGTATGCATGGTCAGTGAATGTTTTGTGAATTTTTTGAGTTACGCATTTGAGTAGCAGCAACAATGTGGAGGTATCTATGTGGTGCTTTGTTCCAGTGTACGTGCTTAGCTATTTATGGGCATTTATTTCTAAATTTAAGGAAAAAGCATTGAAACTTGTTCATGGACTAATGGGGTACTTGTTTCTCTGTTGCAGTTACTTGTGTTAAAGTATGTCATGAATAAGGATGTTTTTATGAGGTATGTTGGATAGATAGACTGTTACTAACGGAGATTTAGAACCGTCCTGTCTTTAGAGTAAAAACGCACAGTTTTCATTAAAATTTTCATTTTACTGTCTGTCCCCATCATTAAGGGTTATGTTCGATTTACCAAGTGACTATTACCCCTGAGTTGCGTGACAAAGAACGCAACAGTGAACTGTAACTTTGAAACAATAAATTTAAATATTCGGCCCAAATGATAATCTCAAACTAATATCCTTTGATTAACGTACTTGTAGTTTTTATGTACAACACGTCCAAAGTTAAATTACCAACTTCGTTAAGTGCAACTGTATTGACCAATGCTAGAGCAGCAAAATGAGTGGGAAATTACAGGTTCTACTCACCTCGTCCGCTAGCTAAAAGCTCATATCCGATGCGCGTTCATGGAACAATTGTATACAAATTGCCATATCGCCGATTACTGATAATGTGAATTATGGGTTTTCTCTTTTGCATGGTCAGATATCACAAAGCCCATCTCACCAGGCGACTTATTTTGGACACATCAGCTGACAGTGAAATGGAGGAGAACATGGTGGAATGGCTTCGGGTATGAACTCTTTCTAACCAGTGAAACCTAGTTTTGGTTATCATGCCGTGGAATTCTGAAAGTGACGATCCTCGTCTCTTTCAGTTTAATCAGCCGTTGGATGGCGTTACTCGCGGGGGTCGTTACTTTCAGATCTCAAGTTTTGTTTGTAAACGTAAGGAAATGAGCATGATACATGCAGCTGCACATTTGAGAAAGTCATAGTTTCTTTAGCATGTTATTACACGTGCCATCTTCCTTCATTCCTAGTTTTTAGTTCGGCGATCTTCTCTCGCAACTTTTTGCGCAGCGTTTTGATGCCTTTTTAATGCGATTGGAAATTTGTTTTGGTTTTCTCTAAATTAAAAAAACCCGTTATTGTGGTTGTTTTTGTGTTGGAATCAACTGGCAATCACCAATTGTTGACAAGAGAGTATTTTGTGGCGATTTCGCTGATAGTAAAGTGGGGTTGTAACTATCGGGGGGAGAGGGTCATTATTTTCGGGTTTCTAAGGTATTTTCAGTGAGATATGTTGTAAGTTGATAAAGTTGAAACAAATTAAAAATTTGACAGAAATTCTTAACTTACTGTATTTATTGGAACATGTGCTCTGGGCGCTTATTTAACTTTTGGACTTAATTAAGGGTGGGTGCTTACCACTGGACGCTTATTAAACTTTAACTATTTTCAGCCATACATTTTCAAGAAGTTATTTTCCATAAGCAAAAAAAAAAAGAAGGAAAAACAGAACGTAAAGATATAACAAAACAGAAGTTATTTTTCTGTGGATGTTTCGGTCTCAGTCCAATTTTTGATTCCGACCAACAAAGTTATAAGTCTCAGGTGAAGGTCATTCAAGCTACCTGAACCTCACTGTTACTAACGTAAACTAATGAAGACTCAAGGTGCAGGGTCTTCAATATCAGACATTGAGTCATTGTGGAGGGGGAGAAGGGGAGTTTTAATTTATTGTTGAGTGAAAAGTTGGATAGGTACCAACAAAATCAGACCATTCATTCGTTAAATCAACGAACGCCTTGTCTCTTTCTTTCCGAATCCATTTCCATTCAGTATCCATTTTAAGTTAAACATGTCTGGTTGAGTTGTATTCTTTTCCGTTTCTATCAGTATCAACTCTTCGTTAAATGTTCTTTCACCCAATCCAGGATGTGGGCATGCCGGCCGACTACATAAACAAACTGGCGCGCATGTTCCAGGACATCAAAGTCAGTGGAGACCTCAATGGAGAGTTTAAGAAAGCATATCAAGACAAAGGAGATATTGCAGGTACAGTGTATTCGGCTGTACTTGGCTGTGCAATGCTTTGCGTGCTACGGGCTTCCACTGTTTTGTCTAACCTTTTCTCCAACCCATTCTGTGTTCTTTCCTACAATATCTCTGTGTTTCTCCTCTTCGGCCTTCAAACCCATGTTGACCTCCTTCCTGCAACCTGTAATTTGGGACCAACAGTCTTTCAATTGTTTGTAATTCAGACTGCGTGAATATCAAGATCTTGAACGCTGGCGCCTGGTCGCGTAACTCTGAGCGTGTAGCAGTGTCGTTGCCAATGGAGGTGAGTTGGTAGAATGTTTGTGTGCTATTCAAGGGCAAGATCTGTTTAAATTGTCTAATAGCTGGTTTGAAACACCAAGTTATGGTACACATTATCTTTTGCAATCGCTGGATATGGCAGTGTTTTCCCGTTGATAACTGTAACGAGGAATCAGAGAAAACAAACTTGAAAAAAAAATTAATGGATTTGGTATTACGAAATATTTAAAGAAACAGTAAGTGTTTTCCAACTTTGAAGGCGCTAGTATTCCTTTTTGTTATATGGCTGACTGATTTCGCGTGCTGTGATTGGTCGATTCCAGGTCCTGATAAGTAGCCGTACGGACCTCTAGCTCTCGATCACTTTTTCAAAACCGGAATAATCAACAAAGTCATATGATAAACATCTTAATAGCCTCGTTTGCCGTACAGCAAGTTATAGATCCTTGTTTTTCCTTCCTTGTTTTCATGGCCCGTGCGCTTCACGCTTGGGCCATAAAAGGTAGAAAAAAACTTGGCCCATAACTTGCCCTACGGACCTCGCACTCGGCTAATAAGAGGTGTTTATCCGTGTTACTGTATTAGTAAACCCAAACACTTCTCAAATTTTTGTGCTGACGCCACACGCACTTACCCCTGTTCGTACCCCTACGACTTTCTGTGTTTACCACACCCACTTGGAATTCGGAAAGCTGCTCTCCTTTTTTTGTGTGTCAAATAGATCAGATCTGTAACTGATCAGTATGGCGGTACCTCAGAGCTTTTACTTCCCATTTTCAATGCATAATCACTGCTGTTTATATCTTGCTACAGTTGGAAGACTACATTCCCGAGGTGGAGGAGTTTTACAAGCGAAACCACAGCGGCCGCAAGCTGCAGTGGCATCACCTTATGTCCAACGGTGTGGTACGTAGCTGCAATGACATTGACATTGTCAATGATATTAAACACAATGACAACACTGAACAGTTTAAGTGACAAGGAACATGCCAGTGATGGTGCCAGTGACAATGATAGTGACAGTGGCAGTGACAGTGACAATTATAGTGATGGTGACTGAGATAGTGGTAGTGACAAGGATAGCGAATGATACTGATAGTGACAGTAACAATGAGAGTGGCATTTACAGTGATGATGACAGTGACACAGTCAGGGCCTGCGGAGGCGGAGGGGCTGGCTGAAGCCCCCCCCCCTTCCCCCCTCCTTTTGAGATTTACAAAAGTGACTGAGAAAATGTGTTTTGAGTTCTCCAATGATGTTGCGATCAGGGGGAAGGATTTCAAAAAAATGTATTGCATAATCCATCTTGCGATAAAAACGTTTTCCACACCATGGAAGCATCCCCCTTCCCTCCTTCCCTTCCCTTCTTGCCCGTTCCTTCCCTCCCTTTTCCCCCCCTTCTCCCTCCCCCCTTCCTTCCTTCC
>JAOBRG010253427.1:0-16559 GCA_027574985.1 Umimayanthus nakama | reverse complement strand
AAGGGGAGATTTTCCGTGATAAAATTTTCAGTTTCCATATTTGGACATATTGCAGTATAAAGGATTTATACCGTGAGAAGAGAGCCAATCAGATTACCGGAATTTCAGTATCCAGTGTTCGGTATTTAATAATCATGTTTAGTGCTTGGTATGAACATGGTATAAGATTTTCTTATATTTTTACTTGTTGTTTCTGCTATTTTGGAAATGTGCCAAATGAATCTGCTTTGTTTATTGACAAAGCATATAACAACCATCCTGCACTTCAGTGGTAGTACGTATTAAGCCGCTTATCATTTCCACAGGATTATGCTACTGACGGCATGAGCGAGTCTCAGTTGAGGTTCCTTCAACACCTCAGAGAAATTGGATTAGTTTTTCAAAGAAAGGTAATAAAGAAGCAAGGGTGTTAAGCAAAGAGTGCATGTACACTAGTGACTTATTTGATCTACACACCTAGTAGTTCAGGTAATATCATACCTTGGCAAGCTCTAGACGCCTCTTCTTTCAATGTTTCAAATGATTTTAGATTTCTCCATGCAGTTTATTCTTCAAGAGTTGGAAAATAGATTGTTGAAGTAAGGGTTTTTAAATATGTGTTGAAATTAGGGCTTTTTAAGGAACCGAAACACCAAACACTTGTACTACAGTGTATTCTCTGCGCGATTCCAGAAGTTAAGACATTAAAAAACAAGTGTCAAGAGATGTCTGCTCTTCAGAAGCTTTAGTGAAGAATGAGTAACGTTGTTTGTTTTTTCCAACTATTGTTTTATAGGTGGACCGTCTTTAACCAAATACATTTAACAGGGCCTTCTTTACTAGATGAAATTTTAAATAAACAAAACTGTAACCCTATAAGTCTCCTGTCAATACGTCATTTGGCATTTGGGTATTTGAAATAAAAGCATAATTGTCGAACTGAACTCGTTTCAATACCAAACTGTGTGTGACTTTTATTGCTCAGTTCTGTAGTGCTAGTACTGCTGCTTGTATCTAAAATTTGCAATTGGTATTTAACTTAGTGTCTTTTGTAATGGTCTTATTTCTTCGTTCTTTTTGATTAGGAAAAGATTTGTTGTTCTGCAAATTGACCCAGATCAGCCAACATAACACCGTTTTAAGTGTTATTTTCTTAAAGTAAAATCTCTTATTTATATTACTTCCCCATTGAAGAGGTCGATAAATCATTTAAACTGAGCTTGATGCTATAAATAACCTTGGAAGTGTAACTTGCGTAGACTGAAGTTTATCATATCCGTTCTTTGTTTTGCCTACTTGCAAAAGCAAAAGTAAAATTGGTTCATTTATCCTTTTCCGTAGTTATCAAGGCCGTATAGTTAGACTAAAAATCTGTCAGCCTCGGATCTCGGACCTTGGATAAAGCGAACTGTTGTCTTCGGACTTTCACGTTCTCTTACGACTTTGATTTCGACTACTGAGGTAAAGCTAAGCAAAACAACTGCCAAATGTTATCCTCTGAAAACAAACAGAAGTTAATTAATTTTTATTTGGAATGGTCTTCAGCAATTGTATTTCATGTAACACCCTCCAACCGTAGTTGTTGTCGGTTGCAGCAACTCAGTTTGTTTACATACGAGTTTGATGTTTTCAGCGTAAGTCGAGACGATACTATACGACGGGTTTGGCTATCAATCTCGCCTCTGCTGGAAAAGGTAAACCTCTTCCAACAAATATTTTCATCCTTACCTACTGTAACCCGTTTTTATTCAAGTCTGTGAATGCCCGGTCGTCTCCCAATGTGCCCTTCAAATCAAATCGAAACTAGCTGTAACAGGATAATCCCCTTGTCCCGGCCCATCACGGCTATCCTACCCTTTCCTACCCTGTCTTATTCCATCATGTCCTATCCTATCTTGTCCTGGCCTATCCTGTTCTGGCCTATCCTATCCTATCCCAACTTATGCTATCCTGTCCTATCCAGTCTAATCCTATCCTATCCTATCCCATCCTGTCCTATTCTATCCTATCCCATCCTGTCTTATCCTACCCTACCCGGCCTATTCTATCCCATCATACCAAGTCATGTCTCGTCGTGTCTCGCCCCATTCCACTATATCCTGTTGCATAATTTCTGGTGCGGCGTTGCATGTGCTGTTTAGATAACCGCCTGAACATTTTCACACCAAGAACAATGATAAAGTTAACCATTCATGTGAGTAATTTATTCGTGTACATAGTTTAGATGTAATCGTGCTTTGAAAATGAAACAGATCAAGAGAAGTGATGTTCAAGAATCGTTTAGATTGCGGAGGAAGTAGCACTTATCTACATATATTGTATTGTATTCAATAATTTTGTTTCAGGAAGCACATCAAGAGAAAGTCAAGGAGATGGATTCATAGTGGTGGAAACAAATTATAGAATATATGCGTATACAGGTTGGCAAGCATTGATTAGCTTTACAACTGCTTACATCTTTCAAGAGGTTTGTGTTTTGTTGTGTTGTGTTTTGCTGTGTTCAGTGTATTGTCTTGTAGCGTGGTGTGCTGTATTGTATTGTGCTGTGCCCTGCTGTGTTGTTTTGTATTGTACTACCCTTTAGTGTTGCATGTTGTGCTGTGCAAGATACAGTCTTCCCTTCATGCACAATCATAGCAAAGTGTACTGCTAATACCGAACTGCGAGGTTTGCTAGTCTGTGGTGCTTAAAACGTCAACCGAGTCGTGCCTTCATGCACAGTCATAGCATGGTATACTGCTAATAACGAACTGAGGTTTGCCAGTCAGTTGTGCTGTTATTTATGTGTATTTAACACCACCAGAGTCCTGTCTTCAAGCACTCATAGCACATCGGTAGTACACTGCTAATAACAAACCACGAGGCTTGCTAGTTTGTGGTGCTAACTTCTGATCTGTTCTTAACACCACCAGAGTCCTGTCTTCAAGCACTCATAGCACCTCGGTAGTACACTGCTAATAACAAACCACGAGGCTTGCTAGTTTGTGGTGCTAACTACTGATCTGTTCTTAACACCACCAGAGTCCTGTCTTCAAGCACTCATAGCACATCGGTAGTACACTGCTAATAACAAACCACGAGGCTTGCTAGTTTGTGGTGCTAACTTCTGATCTGTTCTTAACACCACCAGAGTCCTGTCTTCAAGTCTCCCTGATAGGACTGTTCGCGGAAATCCTCTGCAGGTGGAAGTCGTTGTTATCTTTTAGTTTTAGCGCAATGTTCTGTTGAAACTGTGTTTAATTGCTATAAAAGAGTAATCCTAATGTGTTATTGTGAGCGAGAAAGAATTTGTTATAAATAAATCAATAGACTCAAGTAAGTAAACAAGTAAGTGATTAAGAAAGTAAGATAGGAAGTGAGTAAGTTGATGAGTGAGTAAGTTAGTAGGTTGGTAAGTTGGTAGGTAACTAAGTAAGTAAGTAAATAAGTAAGTAGGTAAACAAGTAAGAAAGTTATTTTCAAGTAAGTAAGTAAGTTAGTAACTAATAAAAATAGATATGTAAGTGAGTTAGTTATTTAGTAAGTGAGTAAGTAAGCAAGTAAATGAGTTAGTTGATAAGTAAGTAAGAGTACAAGTAAGTAGGTAAATAAGTAAACAAGTTAGTAAGCAAGAAATATAAGTAAGTAAGTAAGTCAGTCAGTAAGTAAGTAATTAAGAAGGTGAGTTAGTAAGTTAGTTAGTAAGTAAGTAAGAAACTAAGTAAGTGAGTAAGTGAGTGAGTATGTACTAAACAGGCCTCCAGTAAATCAGAAAGTAAGTAAGTTAGTAAGTTCTGAAAGTAAGTGCTTTAGTAAGTTAGCAAGTGAGTAGATAAGTAGTTAAGTAGCTAAAGTAAATAAGTACATGTAAGTAAGTACTTCAGTAAGTTAGCAAGCAATTAAAATATGTAAGTAAGTAAATGAATCAGTGGAAAAATAATAGATACATTAGATCAATTTATTTACTTTAATCTACTTGCTGTGAAAAAAAGTAGGAAACTTAAAACCGACTAAAAAATGTGCTCTCGAAAATTCCAAATTTTCGCAGTTTAGAATATTCTCAATGATTTCAAGACAGCTGCTATTCTATGCCGAGTAACTGTCTGTGAAGCTTGTATTTCTAAAATACTATCCTCTAGATTCGACTAAAGATGGGTATTTCTTACTTTTCAGGTTTCCTAATATGTGTGTAGCAGTTCTTACAAGAGAGAGTGTTCAACAGGTAAGTTTTTTTGTGTGTTTGTGTGTTAACTGCCCCCTCCCTAGCTTTCCTATTATTAAACTAACAACACCAAATTGGCTAAAACGGTACAGCAATTTTAATTTTAATTTAAATTTTAAAAGATGTAAGAAATCTAGACGTATCTTAAAGTATAGAATGAGTGAGCAAATTGAGGTTTTCGGTGGTTTCACCCGACCCTTTCAAGTTTTCGGAGAACGAAATTGAGTCAAATATTTTAAGAACAAAGTGATCAGTGACGCAAAATTTTCAAGTTATTGCAGCACTTTCGGAATATATATCGTCTTTGTCGCTTTGACTCCAACAAATTCCTGCAAAACGTTCGTTACATATGAGTCAATGTGAGTATTCCTCCAAATTTGTTTCATTTGCTGTTCATTGTAAAGCTTTAGCTAAATAAGAAAACTTTAGACTGAATAACGATGGTAACTTACGTTTTAGCGTACTTACTACAATATTTACTTATTCCCTATCCAAAAGTTGTATTGATGAAACAATCGCAAGCCTCAGCACAAACCAAGTTTACTACAAAACTGGACTAAACACTGGTTAATTCAAAACCAGTTACGCCAGAAATCAGCAGAGTACCAGAAAACAAATTACTCTTGGTCCACAAGAAGTCTAAAATTGAAAAGTTTAGGAAAATCGTTAAAACCTCATTTAACATATTCATTTTGCTCATTCGCTGTAACTCTAGCCCTAATAACACATCACGCCCCACCATCATGAAATTGTCTATTGAGATACCTGTTTTAGAGTTCAGATTAGTTAACCACTTGTGTTTAGCTAGAAAATTCGACACTCGAGCTTGTTAAGCTAGAATTATAGTTGTTATCATTATCATTATAACAATCAGTACAATTATAATTTTCATTATAATTACAACTGTCATTATTATTGTTGTTATTGTTGTTAATACATGTATTGTAGCTTGATAAAAATACTAAAAAATTAAAATCGGAACGCTTTCGAATAAAACGTCATCATCAAGGAAATGAACGCAGTTTGCGGCTAGTGTATTTAAAATACACTAGTCGCGAACTGCGTTCATTTCCTTGATGATGACGTTTCATTCGAAAGTGTTCGGATTTTAACTTTTTAAAACTTTGCAAACTTGTAGCCTTTTATCCATATTTTACATGTAATGTAATTGTGCTGTAGGTTTTGGACAGATTAGCGCATTAGATTGCTCTTGGACACGATATTTACGTTCTTCTCTGGCTGAATAATTCAAATTTTAAAAGTTGTACAGAAGACACTGAATCGTTTTCAGCAGCGGTTGATTGTAAGTAAGATATCAAAATGTGTGCAGTTCTACAATTGGTGTCGGCGACTCAGAGCTATTGCAGAACAATATGAGTAACCAGAGCTATCTCTTTGCTGAGTACAGTGCGAATTAGGGTAGTACTAAAGGGTCGATTTTAAAGAATAGATTTGTCCTAAAAAATCCAGCTAACCACCATGTTCTCAAATATTCAAATCTAAAATTTCAGGCCAATATCTTTGTTCGTTCAAGAGATATGATTGGTTAAAAAGGATCACGTGACCCCTTGGAGGGAAATTCAACAAGAATTTATTTCAATATTTTTTTTTCATTAAACTGAGTTGAGCTAAGAAGTTGAAACAAAATAAATTTTCCCGATTTAAAAAAATATGGACTGTCTCCTCCAGTTTTCAGGTAGATTGGCAGCTGTCAATAACGAAGAAATTTAAAATAAGGAAGATATAAAAGTACCCTAAAAACGACTTTTCTGCTTCAGTTTTCAATATTTTCAGAAATGAATTCTTAAGATCAATGTAGAAAGCCGTGTTTAATAGATGGTAATTTATGTAAATTAAATTAGTTTTAACATTTTTGAAACTTTCTTAAAATTTGCTAACTTTTGCATAAATTATGATAATTTAAACACGGTGATTTGTTCTATGACTCTGTCGATTTATTTACTTTTGGTTTCAACTTCTTATCTCAACTCTATTTATTTATAAAAATATTGAAATAATACAGTTATATTTTCCCTCCAAGAGATCGTGTGACCCTTTTTAACCAATCAGAAGGCTCAAAATCGCTAAAAAAGCTTATTTTAAAATGTCTATATCTTTCCAACAAATAAAAATATTGGATTTAAGCGTTTGATAGCATAGTGGTTAACTGGATTTTTTTGTGGAGCAATCTGATTTCAATTTGCTCTAGGAGGTAAGAATGTTTCCGTATAAAATCTTATTTGAAATCTGTTGGCAGTTTAGCAGCTTACTATTGACCTACGAATCGGAAGTTTTGTCCTACTTTTTGTCGTTTGTGGGCACTATATTAGCACCTAGCCCAATTGTTGAATATTAACTAGAAATCAAATCTGACTGTCAAGGATCTCAAAGGCATGGATGTTAGATAGCGAAAGCTAACAGAAATGGAAAGAAAGCAAACAGACAAGTTAAAATTTACAGCTTAGAAAAGTGACATAGTAGAGTCAGTTGAGAAACCTTGAGGTGACTTTATGAATTTTTTTCAGAAGGAACACTTCCATTCGGCTTAGAGGCTCGCAATTTGCACGTGCATAAAGATTAAAGTGTTTTCTAATCAGAAGAACTTTGTTGCAATTTTGCAGGCACTTTCTAGTGGCATAACGGCGGAACAGGTAAGAATGATAGGCAAGTATGTGCCTTCTCCCTACCAACTTCGTAGAAGTGATCCGGCTAGTTCCTTTCTGCAGTTTTTCTCCTTTCCTGTCGTTACATGTGCCATTTAATCTATTTACTTTTTGCTAGTAACTGATTTATCATTAGATAAATTTCTTAGATAGTGTCGTACTAGTACTACAATGAAGATGTGTTAAGGATAGTTGCCTCGTTTCACATTAGCTCCTTAAACCACAAGTTTTCCTCTAAAATTGATCATAATGTGGGAGGTTAGTCTACTAGCTTGATTTACCTTCAACAGAAGTGACTGTTGTTGGTTGCGACAGCATGTGTGAAAGCCATCTCAAAAACTACCGACCAGTGGCTTCAGAAACGTGCGAAGCAACAAAAACTGTTACCAACCGTCATTTCTTCCCCGAACCATTCTGGAATGGAGAAATTTGCCAGTTGAAATTAGAAATGCTCCCTCTCCGGACAGTTTCAAGAACTAACTAAAAGAACAAATTAACGTCAAAGATCTTGTCCAATCTAGTCACTATTACTCATACATAGACTGCTGACTTCCCTGTGCAAGATAACCAGTTTTTGGTGCTAACCACAGTATAACATTCAGATTCAGATCCAACTAAGACCTTGAAATTGTTTTAAATAGTCAAAAAGTCAGTCACAACAATAACACGGGCTATCAACAAACTCACTACAAATATTGACTCACCTGGATTCTGACATTTTACTGTTTTACTTTACCTTTCAGAAATGCATACCAAATGCACTACCTAAACTGTAGCGAAATTGGGCAATTGTTTGAAGAGTATGATTGTTGACAGTTTCAGCTATTTGAACTTGTTTCAGATTCTTCATTTCCTGAAAACGCGAGCCCACAAAGAAATGCTCGGCAAGGTAATGTTGTAGCAATATAATACTGTCGTGTATTCTGGATTAATATCATCATAGTACCATTTCATCCCAAGCGACTGTAACTTCTGACCCCGCCCTAGACATTAGCTATGCTAAATAATGCGACATTAACTTAAGTATGTAATTATGCTTTCGACTGACAGGCTGAAGGTAGCGTTAGGTCGATGAACATTTAAACTACACTCTTTTTTAAGAACGCCCAATTTTTGATCTGAGGCAAAATAATTTTAAAATATTTTGAAGAGTTCAGCCTCAACTCTGTTAACATGGCACAAACTAACCCGGGTTCGACTCGCGTTAAAACAAACCCGGGTTGTGTTTACACGACACTTTTCAAAACTAACTCGGGTCGAACCCAGGTTAGCAGTGTTTTCACGACAGAAACTAACCTGGCTTGGTTTTAACCTGCGTCGAACCCGGGTTCGGTCTAACCTGGTTTCGTTTCAAGGCCAAATGAAAACTGTTCGTGTCTGTCAGAGGTCGACTGTTCCCGGGACTTTGTATTGATTTCCTCCATTTTCCCCTTAGACGCCGATAGTACCGCCCACAATCAGTGACCAGATTCGACTGTGGGAGATGGAAAGGAGCAGGATGAAGTTTAAAGAAGGTTAGCTCTTTGCTCCAGACATCCGTAGTTAGCACTTTTTAAGTCCAATTCAACTTATCATTACAAAAATACACTCCCTATCTAGACAGGTCGGTGGATAATAAAGGTAACATATAAAATAATTAAATATGTATTCTGACAAAAAACGATATTTATCACAACGGGCGCTATTGGAAGAGAAAAAAAGAAGTGAATAGACCATTTTGCTAAAGCAATTTAAAGGACACTTTCACGGTTCGGCACATGCGCGAGCTCGAATGAAAAATATCGACTCATAACCATTGGAAACCAGAGATATACAACCGCAAAGTTTATCCTGACCTCGATTGACCTTAAACTGCTCAGATCGGCAATTGTTTGTGCTTTGTTGCTATACTTCTGTCAGTGTTGACTCTTGAGAGATACTCAGTTGACTTCCTTTTCGAGTAACGGGCACTCATGATGTTGCTCTTTACTCGTGATATGTCGCAATTAGCGATTCGGTCCAGTGACTGCCATGTTTGGGATTTGTCCCCGGTCCCACGCGGTCAGTGCCCATTGTGGTGATATGATAAGTCGGAACGCCCCAATTGTTTTTCCTTTTTTTCATCGGCAATTTTATTTGTGAGAGTGGAGTTCGGATGAAGGAAGTAGTTTGTGTGTTTTTCGACTTATTTGCCGTGTTTCTCAACAAGTTATTGTTTCCCTCGTTACATACAGTTTGCATACACATCGGTGCTTCAAGGGTTACAATAACTGAATGCAACCTCACTTCAGTCTCCACTCGTACCACGAGTAAAGGCTTAATGGAGCCTCTTGTTACCTTGCAAGTTACATTTGGAAGTTTATAACTTTTAGAAAGGTTAAGCGAAGGAATAGTAGAATAAAACTAAAACCAAATGCAGGAATAACATGATCCAAACAAAACGAGTTCTTATCGCCGTTGTTTAAAAGAGAGAGGATTTTAAGATAAAACTTCGCCTTCGATACTTCGCCGCGAAATTGGTTTTGTTGCGGGAGCACGCGTTAAACGTTTGAGCACTGTGAACTAAGCAAACTATCGTCTCCACCAAGCGTTTTAACTATCCTTAACGTGTTCTTGAGAATGCTCAAACCATCGATAGCTCGAAGCAATTTATGTTGACTTCCCTATCAGGTCTGTTTCTTACATCTTTACTCCCTACTCTTGGCTTCTTCCGAGAGTTCCAGTTTTCAGGCCGGTCTCTACCTGATATATTATTTGTGTTCATCTGTGTCTGTCAGTCTCGATTTCAACCACTTGTAAACTCTTTAAGAGGCAGTCACTCAAAAAAACCAACCACTCATTTTCGCGTCAGAAGTAGATTTCTCTTATACTTTCTGTACTAAATGGCTTTACTAAAATTAGAACAAAAATGCATTTTGTTTCGTTCAAAAGTCTTTTTTGTCTTAATTATGGGCATTTCAAATTTGCTTGCGATATCTACTGTCACATGGCCTCGAAATTCCTGAAAAAGCAACATATTGGCAGCACCGTAGAAGAAACATTTTTCGCTTCAGGAGTCCGGTTTTAATTTAATTCAGTAGTTAAACCACTACAGTTTTGTCAGATAGTTAGCTGTAATAAAACATTTTTGCCGTTTGACCGAATCTAAGGAAAGTATGGACCCCACTGTTTTGGATTTATTGACGTTTGTACTTTCTGTATATATTGGCCGGAAATCTCAACCAAGTGCCACATTTTTGAAACAAGCCCAAAAAGTTGACTTGTTTTCATCGCTCGATCACAGCTCTTGCAGTGAGGTCCATATTTTCATTGGTTTCGGTCAAACGGCGAAAACATTTTTTTACATCTATTTATTTGATAAAACTACACTGATTTATGTTATACAATCAGATTAAAACTCGAACTCGTGTAGCGAAAAGTATATCTCCCACGTTGCTGCCAATATGTTGCTTTTTGTGGAACTTCGAGGCCACGTGACAGCAGATGTCGCGACCAAATTTGAATTGCCCATAATGAAGACAAAAAAGACTTTTGAACGAAACAAAATACATTTTTGTTCTTATGTTAGTAAAGTCATTTTATGCCTAGAATATAAGAGAAATTTATTTTGGACACATAAGTGAGTTGCCGAATTTTACAGAGACATTCTCTAATTCTAACATCAAAGTCTAAGCCAAACTGAGGAATCACTTACCTCAAGGCATTGATATTTTTAATGATTTATTCAATTTCACACAGGTGTACTCTACAACCAGTTTTTATCGGCAAACGATTTTGAAACACTGAAAACATATGCAGAGGTGAGGCAAGTCATGATTCCTAAGTTCCTCTTCAGAGTTCAGTTTAACCTCTTTTTCTCTAAGGGGAGTGTCGGGTAAGGAAGCTGGAGTGACGGATACGGGAGGTGTGCTAAACGGGTACGGGAAGCGAGAGTGGTTGGTACGGAAAGCGGAAGTGACGGGTAAGGGAAGTTAGAGTGACGGGTACGGGAAGCATGCTAAACGGGTACGAAAGCGAGAGTGATTGGTACGGGAAGCGGAAGTGACGGATAAGGGAAGTTAGAGTGACGGGTACGGGAAGCATGCTAAACGGGTACGGGAAGCAGGAGTGATGGGTACGGGAAGCGACTCCAAGCAGGGGCAGCTGACCTCTCACTTATCTTGACACTCTGGCCAGGGACACAGGCCTTTTTTCTAAATAAACATTCCCAGGCACTGGCAAACTGAACCCTATGGCGTGACCTTGTGTCTACAGTCTTACTGGCAGTCGTTTGATGATCATAAGGATGATGAAGAAGGTGATGATGATGATGATTGTGATGGTGGTGATGATCATAATGGTGATGGTGATGAAAATTACTATGGTGATGTTGGTGATGATTGTGATGATGAAGATCACAATGGTGATGGTGGTGGTAATGAAGATCATAATGGTGATGGTGATGAAAATTACTGTGGTGATGGTGGTGATGATGAAGATCATAATGGTGATGGTGATGAAGATCACAATGGTGATGGTGATGGTGATGAAGATCACAATGGTGATGGTGATGGTGATGAAGATCATAATGGTGATGGTGATGAAGATCACAATGGTGATGGTGATGGTGATGAAGATCATAATGGTGATGGTGATGAAGATCACAATGGTTATGGTGATGAAGATCACAATGGTGATGGTGATAGTGATGAAGATCATAATGGTGATGGTGATGAAGATCACAATAGTGATGGTGATGGTGATGAAGATCATAATGGTGATGGTGATGAAGATCACAATGGTGATGGTAATGAAGATCACAATAGTGATGGTGCTGGTGATGAAGATCACAATGGTGATGGTGATGATGATTATGATGATGAGAATTAACATTTGTTGTTAACATGCAGGGGACGAAGACTATTATTTGCTCGATTAGAAACAATGCGTTTTCGTTTTAATAACCCTTTTTCTCTGCTTTAAAAGTTTTAAATCTTCTCTCCAGTTCTCTTAGTACGACCGAAATCTGACTTGTTGCTCCCCTTAAATTAAGCCCTCTACCCTTTTCCAAAAGGATCTTGGTATACTGATATGGGCGAGGTTGTTGTCTCCCCTTAACTGAAGCCTTCACCATTTCCCGATAGGATCTTGGTGTACTGATATGGGCGAATTCAGCCAAGAGAGTTATCATCGTCAGCCGCTCTGGTCACGATGACGTTAAACGTTTCTGGAAAAGACAAAGACGATGACAAAGAGATGCGACAGAGTCAGCAGAGATCCACCTACCTCAGTACTCAAGGTGTGAATGCGGTGGTTTAATATGGTGTTTTTTTGCGGTGACGCCGGGCAAGTTGCTATATGAAACTCTTCCCCTATTGGGTGTCGTTCTAGAAACCAATCGCTCAGCTGAAACCGAAAATCAGTTCGACATATTTCTCATGATATGCTGTCAGGCGTGCGGCTTGTGAGGATAATGCAATCAGATGACAACACTTCTCCTTTCCGCTCCCTAGAGGAGATCCTGTTCACCTCTTAGTCTAAGTCTTATGACCACTCACCAATTTTGAATGCAAATGCCGACACATTGCATGATGTTGGCAGTTTTGGGAAAATGTTTGGCTTACAGACTGCCACTACAGTCTCGATGTTACATCGTGGGAACGAGGCTGTTCAGACAGCGAATAGGCTAGAGCCGGCAAATAGACGTGAAAGCAGTGTCGCTGTAAAATCGTGATAATGAACGTGGTGTGCTAGTGAGCAAGTTTGAAGCTGTTGTAGTGGAACGATATGTTATGAAGGCAAACAATTCTAAAGTTCATTCCGTCTGCGATACTATTTTTAAAATGGAATTACAGATCAGTAGCAGTGTTGACACGATTGCGAGTTGAATGAAGTGAAAAATAGCTCGATTAAAGTTTTGTTTGCAGAAATACAACCCATTTGATTACGTCATTTTCGGCTTTACGCCATAACTATAAACAACAACATTAGTAATAAAAATAATAATAATAATAATAATAATAACAATAGTAATTATAATAATAATAATAATAATAGTAATAATAATAATAATTATAATAATAATAACAACAGCAATAGTAACAGCAGTAATAACAGCAACAATAATAATAATAATAATGTTAAAAATAATAATAATAGTTCTCAGTTTCTACTAAAAAACAGAGCTAGTAGTCAGAAGTTTTATCCTGCCCAGTTCCAGTCAGCGAGTTATAAAAAGGAATAATGACTGAAATGCCTCAATAATGCACAATTCGAACTAGTATGAGTTGACAGCTAGTGTTTTGGTCCATACTGTAAGGCAGTTGTTCGTCAGTTGGTCAATGCCTAGAAAGGAAATACTTTAACTATTGTTTTAGAAATATCGCGAAATTAAAGGCCTGCGTAAAAAGGAGCCGCGAAGATTAAAGAGGCGAAATTTAATGATCTGTGTAAAAACCTTTGCGATCCAAGTGCAAGGAGTCAAGGCATGTCTTAATTCAAGGAAAACCTGAGACACTTAAGCATAGAGGTCGAAAATGCTGGCCTTGGCTGCAGTATATCAAAGTACTTTGCAATGTTTTTGTTTATAACGCCAGTTTTCTGTTACTGCTCCTGTTTGTTATGGTCAATTAAAATACAAAACGGCACCTTTAAAACGGTTGCTAGTTCCACGAGGCGTCGTTATAAAAAGGAATAATGACTGTCATATTATCTACCAAAAGCTAGAACAAATTATGGGAAATTCAATATTCGATTTCAAGGTCCAAAAATTTGGAATGCAATTGATGATGAAGCCAAAAAATTGTCCATGTCTTTGTTCAAGAAGAGGTTGAAACAGGGATTTATTGAAGCCTATTAATTTGGTCTGGTACATTATTTCAACAGGATAATATTTATCCTGTTTTGCAAACTGTTCTGTTTTGCTGTGCACAATATAGATTTTTAAAATATAAATACCTAGTTTGTTATTTTATTTTTAGTATCTATTATCTGAGTATCTGAATATGTTCCGTCTTCTGCTCATGTGCGTGTTTGTGTGTGTGTGTGCTTGTGTGTCACCGACCATATTTTGCATTATATATAACACTGCTCAAGATGAACGGTAACTTTCTAGTTTGTTTGCATAATTTTTCTCCTGGCGGAAATGAAACTCGTCTTGCCTAAATCGAATGTCTTTTTTCGGACAAACAAAGTTGATAACAAGTAAGCAACGTGTATTTTTTTCGACTACTTCAGCAACACTTCGATGTTGCGAAAAAATACTTTTCAGATGTACTTTTTCTCTAAGAAAATATTTATTCCTCTGTCACTACCGTGAAATGGGAGCATGCGCCGCCTATTGTTTCGAAAATTTTCCACCTCATTAGCCATTTGCAAGAGATAGCGAACCAATCACCAAGTTTGAATAAAGTGATTCCATTAATACCTCAGTAACAAGTGTATATTGATTGCCCGTTCAAACCACAACTTGCTTTAAGTCAGACAATAATAATAACACAACTAATAACCTGGCCCTCTAAAAAGAAAAAAAAGAAAAAAAATACTGAAGAAATTACAATAAAATACGCCGGGAATATCTACGCAAACCTGATGGATCTAAAATTTCTAATATAGTTTATGTGTATTACCTGATTATTTTTAGACATACTTAATAATAGAAATTTCGTAACATCTAGATAAATGATCCTTAATTGTCTTAAATTACAGCGCTAAGAGCTTTAAATATAAAGCCCAAATCGTCGTTTGTCACTGCAGATGACGCGATTTCTCTTTGAAGATATTGGGTCGATAATTTGGGCTTTGCTGCGTTGTTCGATTGCCGTTGCTTCTGTGTATCTTGAAACTTTGCATAAGGAAAAGTATCTAGAGTTTGGATAACACATTTTTGTGTACAATACTAACATTGTTAAACACTGTTAAGTCGGCCAAATACCAGAGTTTAGGTTTTAACTAATAATGGATCGCCAACGGGAATATTTTTAAGGCAAAAGATGTAAAGCTCTCGTTTTGTTGTCGAGATACACTTAGCAAAAGTGTTAGACGGAAGTAACTTGCACTCGTTTGCTGTTTCTTTCGTCAAAGTCGACTCTCTCAAAACTACAATCATGGTCAATAGTCGTTGGAACGAAGTCATTATGTAAGACGAAAAACTATACTTTCTAACCTTAAAACAGTTTTAGAACTGTGAAAACGGTCAAACGTTGTAAAACCAATTCTTTGATCCCCCTTGCCCCCTTCTCAATGTTGGAAACTCTGACTGCACAAAAAAAATCTTTTTTTGTCGGTTTAATAGCGTTACTCAACATTGTTGCAGGGGGAGGGGGCCCGTCCCAACCTTATCGACCATAATTGTACTTTGCATATGTAATTACAACTCAAAGCAGTTTTGTCAAGGACACAAAGAAACTGTTAAGCTCGAGAACCGTGAGGATTTTGAAATCTTAGTTTTTTTTGCTTACTACAAACCCTAGGCCGAGGCAAAGCTTTTGCCAAGAATATCTTGGCATAGGAGGGTTTGAGGGTATCTGCTCCAAAATGTTTTTTATGTTCAAATTTTGCGAAAAGGTAAAACACAATATATGAGCCTAGCCCCTGCTCGAACATATGGAACGGACCACTGTCGTAGAATGTATTGGGGGATAGTTTTGGAAGAATTTGTAAAATGATAAAGACCAAAAAACGTGTTTCTGCTCCTCGAACATCCAAATGGGGGGCTGGGTCAAATGGACCCCACTCTAAGGTTTTTCCGACCTAAATGTTAAACAAATGACGTCATCAGTTGTGCATAAACAACAACAAACAAAAACAATCATTTATTTCCACAATTTTCAAAACATAAATAAAATAAATATTACACGAGCAGGACAGAATTATAATGTTTGGACATCTGAAATAACTATATAGAAGCTAATCTAGTCAGGAGCCCAATCCATTTCTTAAAAGTAAATAATTGTATGTCTATGTTTCAGGAAACTGGATAAAATTTTAGAAAAAAAAGAAGAAAATCCATAGTATAAAAATAGGAAAAAAAGTCAAGGAGAAAAAGCCGCGTGAAGAAAAAAAGAGATACAGTATTAAAATTTAGGCAACCTCAGTTACTATTAGTAATGTATTTATCAAAAGACGTCTTTGAGTTCCCGTTTAAAGCAACGAAAACTCAAAGTTTTTATCTGCTCTTCGATATCGTTCCAGATTTTCGGACCAAAGTATCTGATGTTAAATTTTCCATAATTCGTTCTACTTTTCGGAAAAGGAAAAGTGGATTTTGATGCCAAACGAGTTGTGTTAATAGCAGTGAAAACGTGTCAAAAGCACTTGGAAGATTACATTTGGAATACTGGCACACAAAGCATGCAGTGTAAAGCAAAATTATGTCGTGCAACTTGATAGTTTTTAGTTTTGCAAAGAGAGGTCTACTGTGTGTATTAAATTTAGCGAAATTGATAGTAAGAATTGCTTTTCTTTTGTAGAATCTCTAACGGCTTAATATTTGAACAATGTGTGCTACCCCATACAAAACTAAATGTGCAAATTAAAGTTTGAACAAGGACACTTTTCCACTCTATTCTTAATTATACTCCTACTTGAAGCTGTAATCAATTATTTTCTACTTCAAGAAAATTTGCTGGGGTTTTGCTGAAAACAAACAACCTTGTTCCCAGTGCCGTTGGAAAACAAAGTTTTGAAAAATCCAAGAGGGCGACCATGATGGCGAACATGCTGTGAAACAACTGTTGCCATTGCAACAGTTCTAAATT
>JAOBRG010253316.1:0-16560 GCA_027574985.1 Umimayanthus nakama | reverse complement strand
TTAAAGATAGCGATAGTTGTGCTGTTTCTCATGTCCAGAGGTAGCGAGTTTCAGTCCCTAATAGTTTGAAAACTTAGCCATTGCTTGCCCTAGTTGGTCTTCGCCGCAGGCAGGCAGACGTCCTGTGCATTTCTGGTGTTTTAATGCTGCTGATCGTGTAACGAGACTAATCCTAGATGACATTTTAACAACTCTGCAAATCTAATAAACCAAATATCTACCCTCGATGAGTGCATTGTGCCACTGTTAGTCGCGGCTCAAGTTTTGTACAAAGGGGTGTTAAATTGATTGAATACCAGACTAATCGTGTGTTTTGGAAATAGTCCATAAAAACTGCCTCGTTCCTAGCTAAGACTGGTGTCACCCACTCGGAATGGTGTTCGTACGGTAGACAACAATCGGCAGGCACCATACTGTTAAATGTTTGTCCCTTGTTCGAGCACCTCGGGACCTCAAGGAATCAAGTTGTTAGACCCCGCTACCCGCGCCTTGCTTGATCCCAAACTGCTACTGTGATGACCCGTGCAGACCGAAATCAAACGAACGACGACTACACTACAGGGACCGCGAACCCGCGCACGTGCGCCCCAATGTTTTATGAACTATAAAGAGTTAGTAAGAAAAAGTGGCTTGTGCCCCCCCCCCCCAATATTGAGTCACTAACGGTGCCCCCCCCTCCGAATCTCAAAGTTGCTCCACGGTCCCTGTGATATACGAAATTTGAACATAATTGTTTACGACACAAAGTATTACGTTCTTGGAAGTTTAACACAGTGAAAGGATGAACTTTACAAATATTTGCGTCAAAGAAATCGAAAAGTCAAGGAGTATTAAGTAAGGTAACTGAGAAAGGTTAGTTGCCTTGCAACATCCATCTTCTGTGAAACGCTGCCTACCTTTGTCGAGTGACGAGTAAAGCTTGGCTTCTCTTTCTGGTTCTGTCAATTTAATCATAGAAAACAACATATTACTTAACAAATGACCACAACTTTAGCATAAAAGGACTGCTAGTTATCGTAAAGGATCACACAGAAAAACAATCCTGCTTGAAACTCGATATCATACTGAGCCGCCTATCTTCATGCTCCCGAAAACAATAATCATTTTGTTTGGACTACCGTAAACGATAAGCTTCATTAATTATATTGATGCTTTTAGTATCTTTAGTTATTACTGATAGCAAAATGTTCCGCTTAAAAGCATTCTCTTCTCTCACCTCCAGCGTCAAAATTTTACTAACTCACTAACTAATTAAAATTAACTAAACTTGGTGCATACACATAATGAATGGATGAATGGATAGATGGATGGATGAAGGAATGGATGAACAGATGGATATCGATGGATTGGAGTTCAAACCGGAGCAGCACAAATCGTGTTCATCGCCAACTCACCTGCCTCTCGAGCTCATAAGCTGCAGCAGCACTCGAGAAAATTAAGCCAGATTTTCGAACAACTCGCTTCTTACCCTCTCCCAACCTGAGTTGGCACAAAGAAACAAGCAACCACTTAATAACATCCAACACAGATTATCCTACATCAGGACCAGAATTTATATCAAAACAACATCTTACATGGGAACTACAAACTCGAAACAATTACCATTTACCATGTACAGCCATTTCAATAAACACTGAGTTTTGTAAATGGTGACCGAGCTGGAAAGGAAGTAGCCATTATTGTGTACACCGAAAAAAACGAGACCAGATCGTTGTAATTTCCTTAGTTTTCTAAATCAAATCCAATCACGTTATTAAAATATACCACATAGGACTGAATTGCGTGAATTTTACCATTTTGAAAAAGGAATTAGGACAATAAAAACGGTTTATAAGAATATAAATTATAGATATGTGTTTAAAAAGGCATACGTTTTCCAAATATTGCTTACTTACTTATTACATTTTACTATTGGTTGTAAAATTTACTGTTTTTTTATGTTAAACTCTACGAGTTTTCGAAACAACTAGCTCTAACTTGTTGGCTAAATGTAAGTTTTAGCGTATAAACCATACTGAATTTGGCCGCCATCACTTTTTCTTCTGCAACAACACTCGTGCCCAGTCCAATGATGCATAACTGTTCAACGCAGGTAATGGTCTCCTTTGCTTTATGAAAGTATGGTTGCTAAAGAAATTGTGAAACCGTCATGGTGGACGCCAATTCTTAAGGGTTACGTTGAGCAGAAAAGAGATTCAACTCTACTGGTTTGTTTGAAGTTGCTATTTAGAAATACGCTGTAATTCAACCTATTTAAGCTCTGTTGGAAGCCAAGGTCTTTTAAAAGAAAAAAAACTGTGTTTTTTTTCCATCTGACAGATAGTGGTGAGGAGTTTCTTCCTGCTGTTTACACTTCGCTATAGCGATTTACAATAAAGTTTTTAACATGTAGGTAAACTTACTTTTTACACAATTTGTTATAATTTGTTATACACTAAATAGATATACAAAATACAATAGAGTAAGGAAATGTTTTTTGTTTTTGTTTTAAGTCCCTTTCTTTGTCAGAAGATCTTTAAACTCGAGTATGAAAGCTATAGGTAATGCATTGAGATAAGGGACACCGGGTGCGAAATAATTTGTTTATGTGGTCAGAGTTTGGTCAGAAATTAATCGATTATTTGCCGTTTCCACGTAAATGACAAATGATTTTTATAAGTTTTTTTCACTGTTGTTAGTTTCATAGTTGTTAGGCCTAGTTTAGACATCGTGCTTTCACCGCACCGACCTCAATTATTTCAATTTGACGCGGTGAAAGCACGCTGAAAGTTCGATGTCTAAATTGGCACACTGATTAAGCACTGTGCTAGCACTTGGCGTGGTAAACCTGAGCAACCAACATATTTTGATCCAAAAGCGATTGGGTGCGGTGCTCGGTGCCGTGTCTAAAACGCAACCGTGCTTTGACCGTGCCAGACACCGCGCCAAATGGAATTGGGAAAGCACGATGTCTAAACTAGGCCTAAGGTGCACGCGAGATTAATGCAGTTGGTAAGTTTTTTTGACTGCCAACCAGAGGGCCCCGGCTTTTTCGCGGGCTAAACTTTGGTTGTTCTTCTTTCGCCACACGGTCTGTGGAGAGGAGCAATAAAAAAACCACGTGTTTGTCGATAAGAGTAGGCCAATGCCTGTGTTGTGGACTGTTACCTCCTCCCCCAAAGGAGAGCCACGCCTAAAAGGGATCACGTGTCCTGCTGCCCAAGCTCCCGCCGAGTACCATACCAAGCAAAATTTTTGTAAAATGATAAAACAAACTACCAACCTCTTCCATTCTCGCACAAGCCTCATTGCTTGCCGCAGGTTGAACTCCACACTGAATATCTTCGGCAAGTCTTCCATGTTGCGGTTCTCCACATCCGGGAGGAGAAAATTTATGTTTAGAGCCTCGCCCTCCTTGATTAAAGTACACAAATAATTCCAATAAGTTCAGCAAACTGCCCCAACATACTCTACAACAACCTTTTATCTATTAGTTTAATGCCTCTTTGATGTTTTGTCCTACTGAAACGGTTCAGCAACATTAAATTATATAAAGAAGCATTGCAACAGACATTTTAGGATAGGACAGATTCGGTGTGGTGAAACTAAAATGTTGGCCAGTTTTACCATTCTACTGCACACTCTGCTTTAACTATGAGAACGCACACTATGAACAGCAGTTTGACTTACAAAAAAAGCTGACCTAAAAACATTACACACAAACTTGCCTCATCATACAGATAGACGCGATCTGTGTATCTGCTCATTGAAAATTGCAAGGTCATCTCTTTTGGAGGTTCGCGATCCTCAGGTATTTGTTCCACGACCGTTGACACGTCACTCTGATCACGCAAGGGACATTCGGTATCTAACTGTGGCAGATCTCCTACTCGTTCACGTGGCTCCTTCGACGGATAAGGATTTTGACCTGTGTGGCCTCGCTCACCACGTTCGTCCAACTCCACCAAATAGTTGTCTTTATCAATAGACCTAACTCCTAACGACGACTTGCCTGTTGCTGTTGAAGACGAGCAAGAGCTTTGCAACTCCCAATTGCTTTCCTTTAACATTTCCTCCAAGTCATCCTCATTCAACAAATCCAAGCTTTCCTGCAATGTACACTTACTTAGTTTTTGTTTGGGATGAGGTGAACTACAATTCGAGCAAGGTTCATCATCGAAATTGTAGCTGTCACAGTTTTCGCACTTCCAGTAGTCGTCATCTTCTTGCACCCACTCTCCCGAAGAGTTCAACATTTCCTTCACCACTGCACCATCTTCAGTCGTAAAACTATTTTCCTCTGAAGTAACAAGTTTGTATTTAGGCGTAGATTGAGCGTCATCTTCCCAATTGGTATTGGTAGTGGCTTTGTTGTTCCCTTTTGAGTTAATTACTTTCAAACTTGGTTCTTCGTCGCTAGAGAAATCAGAAATCGTAACAGGGGGTCCTTGATTTTCAACTTGGAGTTTTAATCGTTTTCTGGGAACGAAAGGTTTTTTATTGTCTTCCGCCAAATCATTGTATGCTGACAAGGAACGAAATTCATCATCGTCAGAGCTGTTCGAGAGAATGGATGAGTATTCATCAGGACTTTCGCGAACAATGGTGACTCCAGAAGACCATTCCTGCGCAGCTTCACTGCTGGTTAAGGGGTAGCAAGAGTCATCATTTTCCATCGTAGCTTCTTGACTGTTATGTTTCTCGCCTATGTCATGGCTTTTGGTGGAGCACGTAGACTGTGCAACCGAACTAACAACGTCTCTTCTCAAATCAAGGCTTTCACGTATAGTTTCTCCTGTAGAAGTATTTCTAACAACAGCAGTAATTTCAGCTTGGCAAGAAAAACCATTTTTATCAAGATCGTTAATGATGCATACAACCTCACTTGATCGCTTGCGCTTCTTCCTTCTCTTACACAAGTTTTGATCCAGTGTAACGTCTTGATTAGTCTCTGTACTCGTCGAATGGAATTCGCGCGACAAGCGTCTCTGGCTACGACGGCGTGGAGTGAAACAAACGGAACACTCGATCATCTGCCAGTCATTGAGCAGTGTACAAGCCGCGCATGCCCAGTCCGGTGGTGTTCGTCTTCCAGAAGTATTGACATAAGTATCATCCGTCTTACTTTTAACCTCTGATAACGAGATATACTTAGCTGATTTCTTATGAGATTGTCTTCCAGTTATTTTCTTGCTGTCTCGACCTAAGATACTTCGTACATAAGATCGTCTAGGCTTGGTACGTTTAAAGTCATCTGAGTCCTGGCTATCATCTAAACCAAAGTCATGGATTAAGGGACTACTTGTGAGTGCAGGGTTAGCCGTGGCCGTGATTTCTGATTCAGTGGAAGTGCGACCTACATCATTTTGAGACTTACCAGTAGAAAGACGCTTTTTCCCCAAGCTTTGAGATGAGTATTTTGAACTAGAATGAGAACTGGATTTTACAGTGCGAACTTTGTCAGATAAAGGCGGCGTTTCAGCTGCTAACTGATGAATTGGCTCGACGTTGTGCGGCACAACATTTACAGAACTGTCACCACATTTTGTATTCTGGGCCTTAAAAAAAGGACCGGAGATCGGGGATGGAATTTTAGGTGCGTGTTTTGAGCTTTCAATGAAGCCGGAGAGACATGGAGAAGACAAAGTATTTTGTACTGAACATTCCTCAACCTTTGCTTGAACGACGGTATTTTCAGTGCAACAACTTTCACTTTCACTTGGAGGATATTTTACGGTTTCGATGTTAGCTGCCTTCAGTGGTTCGGCTACTGTTCTAACTCCCTCTTCTTCCCTTTCGAACTTGTTTGGTACATCAACCGCGCTGTTGTCAACCTTCTCCAAACCCTGACCTTTTTAAAAGAGGTACAAAAAAGGGAATTACGATATTAACAAAAGACAAACTGGTAGAAGATCTACATTTGTACAAAACAATACCATACGATCAATCATTTTTGGTTCCACAAATTCCAAATCTGTAATGACTGTTTTCTTCCACAGTGCGCCCCTAGAAACAACACTTTGAAAATATCATCCCCCCCTTAAATTAGTGAACGCCGTTTTTGTTTAAAACTGTTCGTTCGTTTATTTTGTATCAATACCAACAAGGTTAAGACTTTCATTTTGTTCGAATATCAGTGGCTTCAACGTTTGATTTACTTCTCACTGTTCTGTGTCGTCGTCCGTTTTGCTGTTGTTTTGGCACAGTTTTTGTTTGTTATTGGGTGCCTTTTCTTGGGGAGAGACGTTTGGACTTTTCGACCAAGAACAAGTTAACGTTCTTTCACAACTAGGGACGTAACATGTTACCAGGTTTCTAACCTTAGCTAAATGTTCAACGCAATTCAGTGAATTTCAGTTTAGACCCTTTCTAGGAGATTCAGTGACCTCTTGCGGCCAATAGAACTTAAAGCTTTTGTATTTTTTTCTAAAAAAAAGGCCACTCTTAACACATAAAACCACACTTTACGGAAAATAATTTATTCCTCCCTTTTTAGTCAGGGCAATATTCCAGGACTTTCTGAGTATTCTCAAGGTCTGTACAGCTTATCCAAAGCTTTGGTATACGCAGGGGACCCTGGGTATACGGTAAAATTGAGATACACCCCCCTCTCAAACACAGAAACACCCTTTTGTCTTTAACAACTCCTTATTTGACGCACTCTGAGGTTTCTCAACAGAGGGAAAACTGCAGAAAACTTTTCAGTAATTATGAAACAATATCCTGAACATAAACGTGTCTGTGATCTACGATAATTTGGAACAAATTTTAGTATCCCTCCAAAAAAAACTTAAAAAACGTCTGTTAGTTAGTTAAATATACCAAAAATGATGTCCAAAAACCATTCTATCTCTAAAATATGTACTAGGTGGACTGCTGACTCCAAAATCAAGGAACTTTCAAGGTTCCTATAGAAAAAGCTTGCTTTTTCAAAAAAACTGAGTCCTTAAAAAAAATCACAAAATTCAAGGAATTCAAGGTTTTTCAGCGTGGAGTATGAGCCCTGAACTGTTCATTCAGAAACACAAGATTTCAGAGAACAAAATTTTAAAACACACTACCCTTCTTGCTGACCCACATTTCGTAAGAAAGTCACCTGATAAGGTAATACGTTGCCGTTGTGCTGATGAACCGCTCCTCGGTGACGATTCTGCCGCCTGACTGATGACGTCATCGCTACTCCTCATGATATCAACGGCATTACTTTTCCTCAGACCTCCCCTCTCAGGTGGTTTCTGAAGTGTTTGAGCGCTCTGCTCGAGAAATGAGCAACTTATTTCCAACACGTCGTCATCACTGCTTTCATCTGTGCTAGCAAAACCACGCCTCTCTTCTTCCACCTTAGGTGCTGTTGAACAAGGCGACTCATGTCTTTTGCCCTGACTATCAGCTTGACTTGGTGGTGGAGTAGAGAAGAATGTTCGCAGATCACTTTGGTTTCTATCTTTTTTCTTGGATTTATTCTGTGTAAAACAATCCCCACAAGTTAAGATAATGTAAATAGGACAGCTTTCGAGGACGGGATCGGAGAAAAGCGTGGTTTCATCTGAATTTTACCATTTTGAAACAGATGGTGCTATTATTTTAATGTTTTGGTTGTTTGATCGTCCGGGTTGGCGCTCATGAAAAGACTTCCTGACAGGTTGTCACAATCAACAACATTCCTTCTCGGGAATACACCAAACCAGATGATCAACCAACTACAAATATTGACTCATCTGGGTTCAGACCTTTCACTTCATTACTATTTCAAAATTATTGTGCAATTTCTAACAAAAAGGTTGCCGAAGATTTCAAAAAGTTTCAAAAAATTTTTTTTTAAAAAGTCAAAACCTTT
The DNA here is from genome assembly GCA_027574985.1 of Umimayanthus nakama. NCBI lineage: Eukaryota > Metazoa > Cnidaria > Anthozoa > Zoantharia > Parazoanthidae > Umimayanthus > Umimayanthus nakama. Next base: position 8,744 of record JAOBRG010253316.1, on the reverse strand, counting down.
TGAACAACATCGCTCTATCGAGAAAATACTTCGAAAAACAATCGTTGCTCTGTATGCGGCCGTGTGTTTTCTCTGTTAACACAAAAAGCCAATTTGCTAGAATATGACGCAGGATGGCCAAACCCCCCCCCCCCCATCCCTCCTCCGCCTAAACTGTACGTTTGTTCTCGGTGCCAAGTCTAAACTCCACACAAAGGATCGAAGGAGAGATTTTGAGGAAACAATTTTGGCACGGGAAGCTCTCCCAGTGCTCCAAGCTCAGGATATTTATTCAATTTGGAAAAACTGAAACGGCAGGGGAACTGGCTAGTGTAAAGCCAAGCCAAAAACAGCTAAGTGTTAATGCGTATCCGATTTGCCTGCGTCTCTCCGGTCCTACTATGAACATCCTTATTTTGCGCTGTATCTGCGCTTGTGTCTCTAAAGTGAATAAGCCTTTACTAAATACCCTGCCCCCGGCACTCATCGTGCATCGAATTCCCGGGGTTTCCTAGGGATGGGGGGGGAAGCTCGCGGCTCGAATTGACTGGCACACTTCTAACTGCCATGCATCTATGGTATGTACTTACAGTTGGGAAAAGAAATTCCTCTTCCACGTTCACTTCAGACTCCTCCTCTGGGATCCAAGCCGAGCATACCGACATTTCCTTGGCCTTTTCTTCATCACCGACGTCAGCTTTGAACTCTTCCAGTTTGCCATCCAGAGCAGAACTCGTGACAAACAACTGCAAGCAACAAGTCAGAAGCCAAACGAAAATACTAAAATACTAGAGATACTACCTTAACTAACTAATTAGCTAACTCACCCACCCACTTACTCAATCACTCATGATCACCATAATAATAATAATAATAATAATAATAATAATAATAATAATAATAGTAATAATAATTGTAATAATAATAATAATAATAATTATTATTATTATTATTATTATTACAAAAATAATAATAATAATAATAGTTTAATAATTATATCGCGCAAAATGCATGTAAATATTTGATCAAATGCGCATTATATAAAGTTTATTGTTAAGTTATCAACACTAATAAGTTATCCAGAATAACTGAAAATACAAAAAAACCCAATGGATCTATCAAAATATATTATGTACACAGTGTAAAAATAGTCCTATTAAAAAACTAATCTAAAAATATGGATCTTAAGTAAACCTTTAAACCAATTAAAATTGGGCTTATTTCGTATTTGTGATGGTAACCCATTCCACAGTTTAGGTGCCGGAGCTAGAAAAGCGCGGTCACCAAAAGTTTTTTTAGCTAAAGTTCTTGACGTCACTCACTCACTCAACCACTTACTCAGACAAACGCTTTCTCAACCATTTCAGCCCAAAACACGACAAATGAGCTGCTAAGTTCTCCTTAATGGTATCCAACCTCTCCTTTTTTTTCATAGTGAATAGTTTGCAATGTGCCATCAATTCCTGCATTCTCACTACAAAACAACATTTTCCGGGTGCTCTCTCACATAAGTGATCTTAAGAGACGTTCTGAGTTAACATATTCCTGAGTAAAGAATTTTACCAATTTAGCCAAGAAAACTTTCATATTATTTCAAGGATTTTATTTGAATGTCAGTTACCTTGCGGCAGAGCATGCCCCATAACATCTCATCTACAGTCCCTCTTGCCACCAAGTAGTGGACATTAACGGCGTTCTCCTGGCCAATTCTGTGCGCCCGGTCCTCTGCTTGCATCATCATACCTGGAGTGTAGTGCAGCTCTGCAAACACCACGTGGTCAGCGGCCGTCAGCGTGATGCCCTATGACGTAAAAAAGCAGGTATAACAACTGCGCATGTGTCCTAGCTGGCAAGAACTAATCTTGGTCAAATTTTCAAGTCGAAACCCAATATTTACTGCAAAACTACGAAGTGTATGTCTTGCTTCGACAAGTGAATTACGCGAATGACCTTTCACAGTTGACGAAGAAAAGCAAGATAAGCAAACTTGGCATATTAAAACCCGACGTCTTCTGTACATATTTCTAGCTTTTTGTGAGCTTGGTTAACGTTTTGCCGACATGTCAGTTATTTCAAAAAAGGTTGTCTTGTGACTTTGTGCACTCGTATACATCGTTTCTATAATGACGGCTGGCCGGAAAAAGACTTGTGAGAAAAACAGCCTTAGAATTTGTAGCTTACAACTCAACACGAAGCAGCTCGTGGCTGTCCAACCTCGACCTGATGTCTTCGACAACGGTCTTTTCTCAGTCGTTCACAATTATGAATATGGCAGAAACACTTTGCACACACTGAGCTGTTCAGAGCATGTAGCAACAAACATGCTTCCCCAAATACTGTGTTTGACCTTAAAAATTAAACGTACAATCGGTTTCGGCAAGCCGCAACTGATTTGGGTTGTGGTGTGCACCTGCATTTGGACCCTTTTAATGGTTGCATGAAGCAATAAAGTTTGAGCTAGTTAGACGCAAGCGTCATTGCGAATGAATAGAATACCATCAATTGAACGCAAAAATGGAAAAACAAACTCGACACCTGTTCATTTCTGTTTTGATTACGTTTTGGGGTTTTGTTTATTTATTCATTCTTGCCCCTTACTTAATCACCAACCTAACTTATTCTAAAGAAATTTTGAAGTTACTACGCTTGATCATCTTTATGGCAAATTATTTCAAACTATTTTTACATTAAGTCTGAAAATATGGTAAAAAAATTCCTCTTCTAACATACATTTAAAAAGTACAACGTGAAAAACATACACTAAGATTTTGTAGAAAGCACAAAACTTAAAAAAAGTAAGAAAACCAAACCAGTCTCTTGTTTGACTTCAGTGCTTGGAGATATTGGGTTTCTTTTCATTCTCTCATATTCAGGCAAAGCGCTAGCAATGTGCGAGTGACACGTAAGAAAAAACAATAAATACAGCTTTAACAGCCGTTTTGTTAGCTTCTCGGATTCCTGCCGCACCACAAAACGTACGTTTTTGACAGTGCACCTGCACCAAGAGGTTTCGCCTTTTACCCTGAAAACGTACAATCCCACTGATAAAAAAAGACAATACAGCTAACTGCAACCTTAACCCTGAAACTGACCATTTGTAAGCAAACTTACAAAAGCGTATTGTGAAAAGTGTCATTTACTGTTAACGTTATTGTTCAATAAGCAATGGAATCTTTCGTTCAGGATGAAAATAAGATTTGCACAAATCCTTGTATTCTACTTACATAGGAAGCAGCTTCAATAGATAGTAAAGCCACCCGGATTCCTGGATCTGCTTGGAAACGATGCACTAACTCCTGTGCAAAAAGTAGTTACATTTTAGTCTCAGGATTTTGAATTGAATTTCACACGGAAAGGGTATAAAGTTATTGCAAACAGGGTTTGTGAACTTAATTTCACACTGAAAAGGTTAAGTTGACGTTCATTTTATCCAGTTTTAGAAGAACTGAAGCAGGGAAGGCATAGACAGGTGTTCAATAAAATTACTTTACATGCTTTGAAACGTTTTCTTTTCAAACTTGGTTTCATATTTCTTTACACAACTTTGCGCTGGATAGTCACTTTTTGATTGGGTATGCTGAACGTTAACTTGACTTACTACAACAAATATATAAAGAATTACACTAATTGCGTTCTATTAAACTACTGAAACTTTTTTTAAAAAAAATTAAAAGATGGCAAATGGTGTGGAAAGACAAAAGAATACAATTTTACACTCCTGAATAACACCTACCCCTCGTACTCCTGAATAACACCCACCTCTTGCACTCCTGAATAACACTTATCCCTCGCACTCCTGAATAACACCTACCCCGAGTACTACTGAACAACACCTACCCCTCGCACTCCTGAATAACACCTACCCTTCGCACTCCCGAAGGAACATCCCCAGCTATTCTTATATAACGTGCTTTCTTCTTGGTGAGAGTCTCTTCGACGGCTTTCATGACCAGCTGGTGACGGCAGAACACGATGAACTTGTTCTCCATCCCCTCCAACAGGTCCGTGATGTAATGCTGCACAGCGGCAGCCTTAAACAAGAAAACGATGTTTCAGCTGGCAAACAACCTGAACAAGTTCAAAAACATCACATCGTAGCTTTTGAACAACACAGTCACCTGCAAACATCTTGGGGTTTCTTCCACATTGTGTTTTCTTACATAAAACAAAAGAAATTCTCAACTTTAAAAATTATGTGGTCTTTGTAATCAGGCGTACTGGCAAAAAGGTTTATTAGTTGACAGTGACTAGAAAGAACACCAGAGAGCAGTCTTTCTTGACGGTAAGAATTCCTTCATGGCTTAACATCATTCGCAGACGCAACTCGAGAGTGATTTAGAACACGTAGAAATTAAGGAGCACTGTCAATAATGGTCTGGCCACTTATTCTTAGACGAATGGCAAGCAAGCGTGAGCCAAATTCTACAAGCAAATGTATCCAAGTACCGAAAATTTATGAAAATTTAAAACATTTGACTTTCCTTTTTAATCTTTTACCCCTAAATTCACAACACAGCGCCATTACTAGTTTATTCACAGGGTGAGAAACTGATGGTTAATTACAGATTTTTGACCAAAACATTATATGCTTCAAAGATATTCATTGTCTTAAAGAATTTTAGTCAATGCCAACTCAAAAACAACTTTAACTTTCAGTTTGTTAAAATTCAAAGCACAACCATACCTTCACTAGGCCAGTATAATGGTAAAGCTGGGAGCTTAGTTTCTGCAGTTCAAATAACGGTGACGATTTCACATTCGCGTCAAAAATTTCACTTTCTTTGTTGGACTTCAACAGGTTTTGATGATACCTGAACTCTTTCATGACGTTGTCCAAATCCTGTTGACAGCAAGCAACATAATAACAGTAAAAACATCAAAGCATCAAAAGCAAAAACTAGTCAGAAACCTCTGGATTTGACAACGAGTACAACTTCGACTAAGTGAATAATTTTTATGGTACAACCAAACAGGGCTGGAAGTTCGTCGTTTTTTCCGGGCGCATTTTTCCGACTAGTTTTCAAAATTTAGGCGCATTTCCAAAATTTTAGGCGCAAAGGTTGCAATGTTAGGAGCGAAGCTGGACATAAAAGGAATTTCACCTCCGGCCCCTCCATGCTTATTCTGATCACGTCTTAAGTTTTGGTAATGCTTAGGCTACACCGTTCATAAGACAGGGAAACAAATAACTCACCCACAAAAACAGGCAAAAAAGTTTCATAAAACCAACTAAGATAAAAAACAACTCTTTTATTTAGAACTTGTAGAAAGGACCACAGTGATTCACTATCAACTTAGATAAGCCCTTATGGTTTTTTGGACGTCCTGTACCCTACACTATTTATTTTGTATTCTATATGTAATTTCTATCTTGTATTAATTTCTGGGTCGAATAAAGATTGTTGTTGTTGTTGTTGCTATCAATTTCAGTTATTTAATCCTACAAAAGCAAGGGAAACTTGCTGCGATTTTCAGTCGCACATCATCATTTACGTCTAGGCGCAGCTATGCGGCTAATTTCAATTTTTTAGGCGCATTTTAAAAAACGTTAGTCGCATTTGCGACCAATTGGTCGCTAATTTTGAGCCCTGCCAAATTCTTGACAGGAACTCGCAAAACTGTTGCCTGATGGAACCTCGTGGGTGTCCTCCTCTTTGTTACAAGAATTGCTGAAGAGCTCGCCGTAAACAATATGGCGGCTCTGACAAGGTGACTCTGACTTTATAGCTAGCTTTTTTACTGTCGTGATATGTGGATGTAACGAATCACACAGTGTTAAACTGTTTTTATTTCTTTATCCTGTCGTGGTCGGCATCCCTCGCTTTAGTGAAGTTAAACTAGCTGTAACCGTTTTCTTTTGGCTAACAAACTACACATCAGTAAAGGTTATCCCTCCCTTTGCATGGACACTCTACAACCACAAGTAGTGAATGACACAACTATCATCTGTGCATCTACGGGTTGCAGTTAATGATATGAAAAGCAAAACGAAAGCGTGATACAATTGGTAAACATGCAAACCTTCTTGTAGTCAGAGTTGGACACATCAAAGGTCACTTTTTGCCTTCGTTTGGGTGGCAGCTGCGTCAAGACCTGAGAATATAGAATCAAAGTCAAAGCCATATCGAACTTGGGAAAACGAAAATGGTGGGTTGTCGTAGATTAAAAAAGATGAATAGACAGACGGACAGACAGAGACAGACAGACAAACAGACACATAGAAAGATCGACAGATAGACAGATTATCACTTTAAGACATTTAATTAATTTCAAATTATGGCACTGTTCATCACGAAAATATATTATAAAACAGCATTGACAACAGCATAAATGTACAATTTTCTAAGAAGTTACTGGTCAGAAAATAAAAACATGAAGTCACAAAAAATAAGGAATTAGTTGTTAATGAAATCACTGTCTTGGTAAAACTTCAGTTCTGGGTCTATAAAGTAAAAGTAAAAGGTTAAGGTTAACAAATTAATTAAAGTTATCAATAACACACATTGAGTAAAACCCCACTTTTAAACTGAAGTTAGGAACTTGGAGCTAAAAAACTATGTCCCTGTTAGAACTTAGCTAATAATCTTTGTCTTTCTTACATCTTTTTTAAGTCTCCTGATCATCACGTGCTCCGTCAATATCTGGTGAAGTTTGTCCAAGTTAGATGCTCCCCTACAGACAGGCACGTAAGCACATCCGGTGATAAATAAATAAGCACAAATGGATATTGCGTAATCGCTTTTACGCTATAATCAAGTTGTGCCAAACTATGAGGCAACTATGAACCGTGACACTAGTTTAAAAGGATTCTCCTTTTGCCGTTCAATGATTAACATAAAAACTAAGTCGAACTTATAAAAAATAAGTGATGTCATAAATTTGTATAACTGGAAACTTTGACGATGTGCAAAAGGTCTCTTAGTATGGATATTTCAACAATAAGGATGCCTCCATAATACAGGCACTTCGATTGGTTGTTGCAGAATGCTCACTCATTTTGCTAAGAAGATACCGTTACAGTATGATCTGAACACCTAAACAATACAGACCTGGACACTTAATCTCGACTGCAAACAAAGAAAAACCTCCATCATGGTCAACAATTGATCTACACTGCACTAAGCACTAGGCCACTGCGCCACCATCAGGCGGATTTGCAAGGAAAATAATGCGTCCCTGAACCCTCGTGCAACAATGTTGAATTGTCAAGACAAGTAAACAATATAAACCCTTACCTTGTATTCCACTTCCTAACTCTCCCACCACACAGGAACTCCATATGTGCTTCACAATACTCGTTAGCAAATTTGCTGAACGAACCAAATAACCCAGGTTTTACAATGTCCAGTTGAACATATAACTGCAACACAACAAAAAAAGACACTTTGGTTTTTAATGTAACAGTGTGGCTGTCACAACAAAGGCATGAACAAGCCTTCTGTTGATGGATCTTCGTTACGAAGTATTTGCGAATCTGGCCGTTGCACTTCTTTATGAATGAAAGACTACAATCAATAAAAATATCACTCAACTCTTTCCTTTGCAGAACCTGTCCTATGGAATACTTTCTACTTACTGGGCACACTCGATCCCACTAAAGTTTACTTACCTTGCTTTTAAAAGTAATCACATTTAGCTAGAAGTTAAGGTATTTTGATCTCATGACAGAGAATGAAAAGGAAAACTGCTTCAATGTTAGTCAAGAAGAGCTGCTAAGACGTAATATACATATAATTTTAGGCTAGCTCTAAATCATTAACATACTCAATTTTAATGTAGTTTTTAAACGATTTTGTAAATAGTTAGGATCGCTTTTCTACCTCTGTAAATTGAGTCTGAAAAACCCATTTGGGTTGACTTAATAGATGTATTTGTATTTGTAAATGCGATAAGTTAAGGTGCTCTAATAAACGTCCCAAATAACATCTTCTGAGCGGTAGCCCTAGATAGGAAATGGGCCCACACGGAGAAAGAGAAAAAATCTCAAACCCTGGTTGGGTTCATACCCACGATATCCGGAACAGATCACCGTTGCTCTACCAACTGAGCTGCAAGGCCAGATGTGATCTAGTCGTGGGAAATTAAGATGGAAAACTGGGGCAAATAGACACGTAAGCTTTTGGAACTGGCCCGGGGGAGGATGCCGCTTCCGGGAAATGTTTGATTTTAACTTCTTCAGCTTCCATTTCCTGCCTCATTGCGTCAGTCAGGCAGAATACTCGCCAGTTCCGTTCTCCTCGTACAAAGCATCGCAAATCTGAAGGTTAATTCTTCTAAGTCAATCTCAATGTTCTAGTGGACACGTAGCAAGGCCAGTCCTGTAATCGTTGTGATATATGCATGGTGCTTCCTAAATATGTTTCAGCCGTTACTGTGCAGCAAAACTGATCAGTTTTTGAAAAACGGTAGAGACCAGTGTGGATCCATACCTGCAGAGATATCGAAGGTTTCCTTTGTTTCCATCTTAATTCTCGCTTTCTTCGAGCTTTTGTTGCTTCCGTCCCAGTATATAAGAACAAAAAATAGATGTGAACGCAGAAGGTTTGAGCTAATTACATTGGTCATTTGAAAGTGACCACAACAACACATGTACAACAGAATGCAAATACGTCCATTGCCCTGCAAGTCTGAAATAGTTCAGTGCAAGTCTCTAAAGATTTTAGGCTTAACTTTTAATAATAATGGATTTAATAATAATAATAATGGATTTCTATAGCGCTATTCCTAGCGTTCATAGCGCTTTACAAAAGTATGTTTAAAAAACC